>PVKU01004269.1:0-152010 GCA_004027475.1 Anoura caudifer | reverse complement strand
CCATCTGATTTTGCGGCTCTGTGCCCATGGGTGGACATCTGGAATAGTTGGCTTAAATAAGTTGGTGCTTGTTGCTAGTTTTGGTAGAAACATCATTCCCAATGGTTATTTCCTTAGATTATGTGTTGGAGTAAATTGGTTTATTCTAGTCGAATATCTTCCATTTCACGTTCTTTTAAAGCCATCCAGTCTCTTGTGTAAGATTTTGGTTTCTTTCCAGTTCTTGCAGCTGTAGGTTAGTAACGAGATTACATTGGAGTTGAATATCCTCAGTGTTATATCTGTGTTTTTGTTTTCTGTAGACCTCATAAATAATTAAGGAAATAGTTTCTCCTTTATTCTGAACAGTATTTATTCTATGGGTCTATGATATAAAGTGAGTTAAGTTAAGATTGATGTTAATTTTTGGTCTGAAGAGTGGTTTGGCATAATCATGAGATTCAGTAAAGTAGTTTCATTTTGTGACTGTTTTGCTAAATTTAATATCATTTGATTTTCTCTGTAGCTTGCTTCAAATGCAATTTCTGATTATATATAGCTTCTTTGTAACTCCCTGAATACTCTCCTTCTCATTCATGTCAACATAAAACAAGGATATTCTCCATTTGAGGGTTTGAAAATAAGTGAACTTGGAGAGTCAGCCTAGAAAAACAGGGCAGCAGAGTGAGAATAGGACTTTGCTACCACAGATCACCTAACAGAGAAGTGTAGTTTCAAGAAAGCCAAGAAAAAGGAAGGGTTTTAAGAAAAAAAAGTTTTTATTATGTTTATTAGGTATTTCAAAATATTATTATTATTCTAGACGTTTCTAAATAATCAGAAAACTGTTATTTCCTCAGTACCCAGAAATTAGATTTTTCTTTAAAAATATCTGAGCTATATTGGAAAAACATCTGATTTTTTAGAAAAAAAAGTAAATACTTGTCTCAGAGCAGTGCCTGAATACAAACTGATTTATCAATTGATCTGCCCTGAATTGACCAAAAGCAATAACAATAACAACTGAACCTGCATAAAAGGAACAAATATTCTTCTGTTGACATGGACGCTAACATTCTTGCACGGCCATCATGATTTGTACTCATTATCATACATGAGCTCACATGGTGTTGATTTTCTGAATGGTACTGGTAGTTTTCTATTTGTTCTGCTTCAGTTAACTCTCCACAGGTGAAAGTTAAGTATTCTCTGTTCTTCCTATATCCTTCTTCTTCTTCAAGTTAAATAAATGATTTCTATTGCTTATAAAACCATTTTTACCCTTGTATTATGAACTTCAAAATAATAGCAATTCAACCCTCCATCTACCACTAGGAAATCCTAGTAATAAGTCAACAACGACTAATTTTATCATATTAAAGAAATTGTATCAAGGTAGCTTTAAATCGGAGTTCTCATAATAATTTCTAGACATTTTAGGTGTTTTTATTCAGTCAGAATAAGAATTAAACATTTGTTCTGCATTGCTATCTTTTCAAATGAGCAGGGAAAATGGAAAAGTCTTCTTTTCAATTTTATGTCATTTCTACTAATTTATAAGCTAAGCTTTTAAATCGAATTAATACTCTAACATTCATTATTAAAAGTAAACAATTTATAAGTGTAAAATTCTCCAAAAGAAGTATGCATCTTTGGTCTCATCAGAGCACTGCTTTATCCCAGATATTTCTTTGTGAAAATATGAGAAAATAAAAATCTTGGAATCTCCTGGGTAATTCTGATGATCATACCAGCAACCACTAAAGACAGGAAGTGACAGAAATTAAAATTTTATAGCAATAGTAGTTCTATAAATAGTTGATTGTTATTATGTTATCCCCAGAAGATGTTCGATTATTTCAAAAGTTGGAATAAAATTCCCACAATCTTTTCAGGAATAATTAATTAAAATATATAGCATCAAATGATTCCTTTCAAAATCAAACATCTGTAAATCTCCAACTTTTAAAAGATAAATCTGAATTCAGAATTTAAAAAGAAGAGTGATAATTTGTATAATCCCAAATTGTAAGGAAAAACATTATTCTCACACTGTTTAATCTCTCCTGTTTAATAAATAAATGGAAGGCACTTGAGGGGAAAACTTTAAATATATATCGGGAAGATACTGTTGTATTGAATCCAAATTTTGAACAAAACTGCCTAATGGTATTTGTTAATTCATAAGGATGGTATAGAAAATAAAGGGCAAAAACAATTTGGTAGTTAGAAGGATTAAGTAAGAAACGTACAAATGTTACTGCTAGCTGTTGTTATAGGGAGCTGCTATGGGATGGTTTTCCCAGTCCATACAAAGGATCTAATATACTTGTACAGGGGGGAAGTAGTGGATTAAAACACCCAGAATTTAAACATTAATTATATATGACAGTTGCAAGAGGAGTGTCTCATGAACCATAATTATTCTAACTTAAAATTTAATGATATTACATATATCTGATTTTTAGGAAAGTTATTGCTTTAGACAGTGACTATCAAACATTTAACTTGACTTATTTGATCAAACTACCAGAATAAGGAGATAAATTAAAAAAATTAAACTGTGACCCATGTGGGTGATATTATCTCTCAGAAAGGCCTTCCTCACTATCCTAGCACCATATACTCTTCTAGAACCATGTGCTTCTACTAATTTATTGTCCAATTTAGTGGGTTCTGCCAAATTCAGCAAGCCAATTTATGTGTTATTTCAAGCTACTACCTTGGTATGGCTTTTTATATAGCAGTTTTTAAAATACAGGTTCTATTATTATTTTGGTGATGCAAAAGATCAGGAGAGGACTGACACTAGAGAGCGGAGGGACATTCCATGTCACTGAAGGACACAGAGCAAAGCACCAGGGTCTGGCAGGAGGTAGAGGGAAAAAGAGTGTGGTCAAGACACATTACGGTGGTTCCTCAGGAAGGAGTGGGCAGGTAAGCAGGCTTAAGATTGGTTAATTTGAAAAATTCAGTGGGCTCTGTGACAGAGATGTCATCCTTAGTTGTCTGGGCCCTGGCCCGGAGGTGGTTAGAGCCAAAAAGGTTGGCTCTGTTTGGAAATGTGGGCTTTGGATTGGATTGCTTACTTTGCATTTGAAAGGAACACTCAAAAGTGAGTTATTTACCATCTCTAGGAATTGGCTGGCACTGGGAAGCACAGACCCTCCAGGAAAGGGGGAGAGCATTGAGTGGGGAGGTGAGGATGGTTGAAGTGGGTGGGAGTGGTGGGGGGAAAATGGGGACAATTGTACTTGAACAACAATTTAAAAAACATGATGGGTAAAATTTCCCAAGGGTGAAAAAACCTAAGCCAGGCACAGTTGTGTGGAGGCCCCAAGGAAGGACTTGGGGGGCTACAGCAAAAGGAGGTGATGGTCTCTCGCCCCTCGGCTATCTTGACATAGCCTGAGTCCTCATTCTGTCTTCCAGAAGTCTAATCTCTTGGTTGCCTTGGTTACCCTGCCTGATTTAAGCCTGAGACAATGCCTTAAGTCTGAAACAATCTTTGTGGTGGGTGCAGTCCTGTGCTGGAAAAGGCAGGTTCCCTAGGGTGATCAGGCCTAAGAAAGAATACATAAAATCCTGTGAAGCCTACTATGCTAATACCCTCAATTTAAATAATAAGGGACCAAGCAGAGAGTGAGTTTGTTCCTTAAAGTTTTATGGCCCTTTAACTATCTGACCCTGACTTAGAATAAGCCCTCAGAGTTCTTTGAATGTTATCTATTGTTTAATCATTTCTGCCTGACAATGATTGATGAGCTTTATTCCTGTGCAAATGAACCCAATAAAAGCTTGTCAAGGCAAGGGTCAGGGCGCTCTCCTCTTGAGAGAGTAGTGGTACCATCCTTTTTCCTCCACAGACTCTGTAGTCCACATGAATTTGTCTCCTATCTCATCCATAATGCTGTGGACACTGTGGGCCAGTGTCTGTGTCAACTAATGGTTAATAGAGTAGCACTAGACAACCAGAAATAAATATATGTCATAATCATAAAAATATATAATTTTATATATAATCTATGTATAAATTATTACAATTTATACATAAATAATTTTTTCCAGAAGTGTTAATATAAAGAATCCTCAAATTTAGTCATGTAGATCTGGGATTGTGAGGCAGGCAAAAAAATGGAAGAACAAAAGGCAAAAAGCCTGGTGGCATTTGAGTTGGCTGTTGATAATAGCTAAATGAGGTAAATTTACATGTCATTGGAACCTGGAGACCAGGGACAATGTGTGTAGTTGTAGAAAGTTTTACAACAGTTGCCTGCAGCAATGTGGAAACAGAAAACATAACTATGAATATGAACTGATGACGTAGCTAAGGAGATTTCTGGCAGAGTGATGCAAGTTTTTCTTGTCTTTTTTTTCACTGCCTATTGTAAAATTTAACAGGGAAAGATAAGCTGAGAAGAAACTAGTAAATACAAATGAAGAAGTACGTGGTAGTTTGAAAATAAACTTTTTCCTTATTCCCAGCCTCAAATAGCATAAAATTCAAGAAATTAAGAAAGATTGTATCAGTGTACTGTCATAAAAAACATGGTCTATCAATAAAGATACATAACTGTATAATCTTTGGTAACCAGAAGGATTTAAGGTAGTACTGACCTGACAGAAATTCCTTTTTGTATCTCAGAGACTCTCTGCTGATAAATAAGTCTTCTTTCAAGGAGATGAATGAAGATGGATTTTATTTAATGGAGTAAACTACAGAAAGATTTATAAGAAATCTATAAACTCTTTAAGAGAATAATATTGGTGGAAACACTTCAGCTTAGATTAAAAGACAAAGGAAGTACCTAATGAAAAAGAAGACTTTGGTTCCTCAAACTTTTGTAGGAGGAAATAGGCTTAAAAAATCCATCTGCCAACAACAACAATTTTTTTGGTGACAAATGAAGAATAACTTAGAGGAAGATATCAAATGCCCAAAAAGCAGAGCTAAGATCTGTGGAAAATCATTCTTAGCATTGTGTGCCAAGCTGGAATTTAGAATTTTTGTGGACCTGTGATTTTTTTTTTTACAGATTTTTTCTATGTTTTTAACTATGTTTCTGTGTTTCTAACTATGTGTAGCCATAGTGTGGTGGGGTTGTGGGGGGAGATAACTTCTCTTAGAAGACCTTAGTTCACAGCTCTTCGTATCAACAGGAACCATTATCGAGAAGTTATACTAGGGAAATTGTACTTAAGATGTTTCATCTCTAACTGGACCTGATTTAGGTGATGAGATCCTAGAGCTCCATCCTAAAATTAATGCCATAATGGAATAAGATTCTCAGAGATCTTTGGGAAGGAGTGATGGTATTTTGCATGACAGAGGTGTAGGCTGTTATGAGCAGAGGTAGACTGTGGTAGATTATAGTTTCCAGAAATGGTTTCAGCAACATTTCCAATCTTACATGGTCTTCCAGAACCTCACCTCTTGTTGTTTAAGCTGCTAAATATGGAATCATCCTTATAGTTTAATGAACTAGAACTGACTGATTATTTCTATGTAAATTACATAAAAATTTTCCTCCTTTCTTACATTTGTAAATATGTAGTTTTTTAAAATTTCATTTTGATTGCTCTTTATAGGGTGTTTAAGTTATACTGTGAGCTTTTCACATTTTGCTACTGCTGGGTCCAGGATTCAAATTTAAGCAATGTTATTTCAGAGGCTATACTCTAGTAACTAAGCTTGCTGCTCATCATTTGTTGAACACCTCTTTTATATCCAGCACTATACCATTTTGCTAATAAAGAAAAGAATGTTGTTGTTATTGTTATTATTATTATCTTTTACAGTTGGGGTAACAACTACACAGAAAAGTAAATTTATTTGCTCAAAGCCACACAGCAGGAGAGTGGCAAAACTAGGTCTTGAACCCAGGGAGTCAAGCTTTAAAACTGCTGCTTTTAAACAATATCATATAGAGCCACTAATGGTTTAGCTTTCTTATCTTTTTTCTTCTCAGCAGATCACAGATTCATTACTTTCTCTGCAGAAAACAAAACAGAAGGAAAAGTACAAGGGTGGCAGTACACTTTGGCTGTCACCCTCTTATTTCCCTTAATCATTGATCCTGCCCTCAAGCACAGATAGAGTTTACAAAACGACCTTTTCCAGGAGGCCCATTTTTTTTTTTTTTTTTTACATTTATGCATTGTTTAATGACCACTTAGACTGTGTTAAATATAGATAGGCAGATTTCTGGCAATTGAATGAAAATAGAAATGTCATGAATCACAGTGCTTTTTATGAAAAAATATATCTCTTCTGAATTGCTCTTCAGACTATATCATTTTCTGTGCTTCTTTCTCATGTTCTCCCTAACCTAAATTTGTTTGTTTATGTATTTTTAAAAAAACACAGATCCTAACTGCTCTACTAGTTTGTAAAAACTTTTCAGTAACCATGGCATCCAGAATGTAAAGTTTCAGTATAAATTTGTTGAATGAGTAGCTTAACTCATGGTTGAGTTATCAATTACTGTATATATAAAATAGGATTACTACCTCTGGAAATGAATTATATTATACATATTATTTTATATACTTCTCTACATGTATATTTTTAAATTTAAGAAATACTTTTAGTCCAGGCATTCTTCCAGGTGCTTTATAAATTTTAACACATTCGATATCTAAAATAATCCTGCAAAGTAAGGACTGTTATATTCATTTTAAAACAGAAGAAATTGATAGATAAAATGTGTATTAAGCAATCTACTGAAATTCACACTGGATAAGAAGCTAGATAAGTAGGAGACTCAGTATTCGAACCAGACAGTCTAATTTCAGATTCAACACTCCCAACAATTACTGTATGATACCTATGAAGTGAATCTCAGTATTCAATTAGCAGTCATTAGGTAAATATATTAGATGGATTATATTTTTGACCTTTAAAAACTTTGATTTCATGTTTTCATCAATAATAGTTGAGGGTATAATTTTACCAAAAAAAAAAAAAAAAAAGAGTGAACCGTTTTATTTTCTGTGAATTAGAGTCACAATGAGAATGAGGAGGAAATAAACACGTTTTAGGATAGTATATTCTCTAATGTACCAATGACAGCTGTGTCTTTAAAAGTGATGGAAAGAGCAATTCTTTAGTGTCTCAGCTTTCTAATCAATTTTACAATCCCAGGATGGGCAATGAGAGGAGGCAGCACAGACCACAATGGGTATGTAAATACAGCCACAGCCATTTAGTCTATTTAAGAGTTAAAGACTGCTGGAATGCTTTACAATTAGAGGCAGATTCACCAGTCAGCCAGGATCTGGGGGCTGATTGATCGACTGAAAACAAATCCCTAAACCTGTAGCTGTTTTCTTGGTAAGGTACCCTTAATTCAGCAGGAGATACACAATAGGAAAAAAAGGCTTTCTACTTTGGACAGACCTTTGCTTTGCTTTGCTTTGCTTTTGACATGAGATAACTTATTTTTCCAGATGCTAAGCACTGAACTCTCCAACCTTCCCCAAATCCCAGTCCAGAGATACATAACTTATCTTGGAAATATACAGGGTCTGGCAGAAGTAAGTTCTGCTTGTGTGTGGTTGGTAGGGTAATCATATAGGTGTAATAATTTAGTTTTAATGCGAACATTGCACCTAGAATGTCATATGGAGTGCTTGAGTGCGATATTGTTATGTTACAGAATTACATGCTTATGATGTTGTAATAAAAGATTCTGTAATAAAAAAGGGGTAGTATTTGTGCTGCACCCTGTACTCTAGGGGAGACTAATGCTGGGTGTCTGTGCTTCTGGAATTACCTTCTGGCTTTCTCACTTTTTTGAAATACAGTATGACCTCAAACAAAATTCCTATTCTTTGTGTGTGTTGGTATCCTCAATTAAATTAATTTACTTGATTTTTCAACTACCTCATAACTGATCATGTGGTTAGTGATAGAGATAAGTTTTTAGCTATTATATTGACCCTGCACTCAGGAGGAATTAATAGGGGAAACAGAAAATCTAGACAGAATATGCTTGCTTCTATGTTTCAGAAAAATACCTAAAAATATGTGAAATAACAAGGATTTCTTTTGGGGGGGAATATACACTTTAAATGTTATGGTATTATAAAACAGAAAATGTGGGTGACATAACAAATAATAACAATATGCTATTGAGCCCATACTCTGGGTAAATCTCTATGTCCCATCTTGTCTTTGAAGTGACAGTCACCCCAAGCTTCTCTCATATTGCAGCATTCAGTGTCTCCCTGTGACCCTAATGCTGTTAGCCAAGGTTTGCAGGGGTGATGCTGCTATGGAACAGCAAGCCTAAGTAAGCTTTAGAATTACTAACATGACATAAATAATTAATGCTTAGTTCAATGAGAAGACAATGAGAAAATAGATTTTGCACAAGAGATTAAAAGTAAACATTGACAGTGAGTGTAATGAGAAAGATGAATTAGGCAGAATGTGTAGGAGTATGTCTTTATATACTATATAAAATAAATGCCTACATAGCTTATTGATGTGTCCATAAATTAAAATATATTCATACATTATTTTAGGTGTCAATTTATTTGTAACCAAGATATTAAGACATTTCATTACATAAGGTCAAATATACCTGGATTCAATATTTTTTTCTTAATAAAAAAGGACTGAGGAAACCCTGCCCCCCAAAAAACCAAAACAAAATGAAACAGAAAGCTAAACATCTCAAAGATAAGCAAGGAAATTCAACTTGTAAGTAGCATGAAGAAAAACAATTATCTGCCAAAAGCATATAAGGGAGTAAAGAAGATTGACTAAGAAAATGAGCCAAGTGTTTAAGGAGCATGAAATGAAAAACAATATACAGTATGCTGTTATAATGTTTTTAAGCATTATGGATTTTATATTGGTGTTCATGGCAACATCTAAGCTGTCATAGAAACTTATTTTGATATTGTCTTGTACTCAGGATGCACGTCAAAGTAACTTTTTGTCCTCCAGTCTATCAGAATCAGGCTCAGGAATAGATGTCATATCTTAGTACCCTCATTTCATATTTAGTGCATTAAAAATTTTAAATATTATTCTGATTACCTTTTCCTGAACATTTTAAAATGGAGATCAGCTCATGATAAAAGCTCACCCAACATCATGTGAGCCTAAAAACACCATTTGCATTCTCTGAAAAAATGATTTAATCCAGCTTAAGTTTTACAGATTTATCAATAATGAGAATTAGTCAAATTAATTATAATATGTGTGATATAGTTTAAATATGTATTTATGTATAAATTTATATACATAAGTATATATAAATTTAAATATATAGTTACTATCAAGCTTTTGTAGCATAATTCTATAGTAAGATAAATTAATGTATTTTAGAGCCAATTTATTACTATTTATTTGTATATTCTAAAATGGATTTGGAAATGACTTTTTAAATATCGAAATATAAAAGAAGAAAAAATGTTTTATCTTTTAAAAAATATGTGCTATAATCGTTAGTCATTAGCTATTATATTTTTTATATATAAAGCAGCTTAAGTTCAAACTTGCTGTTAGAATAAAATATATTTTAAACAGTCACACACTGTAAAATTAAATATAGTTCTTACCACATATGTGACCCTGTGATCAAACCTGTCTGTAAAGCTTCAGTGCCTTCGTTTTCTTGGTTAGACGTGAGGGGCACAGCTTTTTAAGTATCAATTGATACTAGCAATAAAGATATATAGTTTCTTAGTAATTAGGCATATTTTAAAAAATACCCTAATTATTATTATACATTTAGAAACAAATCCATTGACCTGTTAAATTATACACCTATAATTAAGAATAATTCATATGCAAATGTACAAAATAACCAATACTCTCACAAAGGGCTTAGTGAACTGTGATTCTGTACATTAGATTTTATTTTGTGGGTCTTTCTAATAGAGGCAAAACAAGGTGCTGAAAACCATATGGGACCTAGGCAACGGAGTGAGTCTTCAGAGTTCTAGTTCCCGTTCTTGGACTGGCAATTCCTAGACAAGTTATGACTCCTTTCTGAGTCATATGGACCTGGCTTGTCAAAGAAATGTAAATCATAAATTAATGTACCTGAAAAATCCTTTAATTGGCCAAAGATTAAAGAGTCTAATAAATATAATGAAATATGACTAAATATCTATCAAAAGTGTTCACTTTTGACTGATGTTTCCTGAATTATCAAAACAGAAGCACAGGCAGGAAAAATACATGATTGCATGCCTATAACTGGAGTATGATATACCAATTTTTCTTCCAGTATCTCTCCATTTCATTCTATGCTTTTCTTCTGCTCCATGTTCACCTACTTGCAATATGATCTCATCCACTGCCATCACTTCAAGCATAATCTTGTGCATATGTTCAGACTTATATCTTCAGGCCAAATCTCTCAAACTGACCCTTAAATTTATATCTTCGGGCCATATCTCTCTATTTGCCAGCCTCATACATTTTTATTTTCTTCATAAAACTTACAAAATATGGTTATTTAATTTTTTGTGTGCTTGTTTTTGTTTTCTTCACTGTAATATAAACACTGAACTTACATGGTTCATAGTAAGCAATGATTACAGACACTTCAGAAATTAACACGCCCAACTTTGATTGCATTTCTCTCCCGTACCTTCCTGTCCACCAAATCCTTCGCTCACTGAGTATTCCCTCTCTGCGTACTTGAAACTCCACGATTAAATTAGTAGCAGTTTTGGTCCTTAGTTTATCTCTTTTCTACTCCTAGTCCATTATCAAGCTCCATTAATTTTACCTTGAATATATTTTCTGTGGAGCATTGTTACATTCTCAGTCTAGGAAACTATCCTCTCTCCCCTAGATTATGAAGCAGTTTTCCAACTTGCTTCATTTACCTCTACACTTACTTGCTAAAATTCACCTGCACAATATCAAGGGTGATTCTCTTACATCTAAATATAATCATGTTTTCCATCCTTAAAAATCTTCAATGGTCTTGCACTATACTAAGAAAAAATATTCCAAAATGGTAATGATGGATGGTCTACCAAATTCGTAAACCCTCATTCCTATTTCAATGCCTTGGGATCATGTCCAGTCATGCCGTGACTTCTCTCTGTTCCTGCAACAAGCTACGCTTTATTCTGCCTCAGTGTATTCGCATACATTGTTCCTTCTTCTTACAAAATTCTTTCTTCTCTGTCTTCAAATTGTGATTTCTCTTTCATCTTAAGGGTCTCAATTCAGTCTTAAGGCATCATAGAAATTTCTGCTGATCTTCTTCTTTTGATTAAGCACATACACCTTACTTGTTTCCTTTATAAAACTTACAACATTATCGTTTTTTGCTTACCTGTTTTGTTCTTGTCTTTCTCTCTGTAACGTAAACTGTTTGAGAGTAGAGATCATGTTGATGTAGTTCCCTTGGCTTATAGTTATTACTAATTATTATGGGATAAATACATTCCTGAATTCCTCCTGTCTTGTGATATGTTATCCAAAAAACCCACCAAAGAAGCCTCCAATGGATTTACTAAACAGCAGAGCCATAAGTACAATGGACTTTTGGAATGTCCAATTAAACCGTAGCTATAAGGTTTACCTGTCACATAATCTAATGATAGTATAAGTCAATATCCCTTCAGTTACAAACAGAATCAAACTAAATTTAATTAGCAAAAAATATAAATTTATTGTTTAATATAATGAGACAATATAGGGTTTTGATTTCGGGATGTTTGGATCCAGGTGCTCAGACAACCTTATGAAGGTTCTGATTTTCCTCTTTTCCTGTGGGACCTGCTTGATTTCCATGATGGGATAAAAATTCTCTGGCTTCTCTAGACTTACATAAGTAGCAACAATGCATTGAATAAATAAACTAGGTTTCCAAGAACCTCCTAGATGCTAATATTTAATTCTAAAAATTGTAGGAACAATTAAGAGCATAATAAAGTGGAAGAAAAATATCTTTCTTATGCTTGTTTTCCTCCATTGTGGTCAGTTGTGTTTTTAAGATATCTTTCTTGTGAACGTTTTCTAATTACGGGCAGTTCTCATTTCAAAATGGGAAATAAAGGTTACAAATAATGGAAAAATCTATTTTCATCATTTTAGTGATTCCAGTGAGAATGTGTTTAACCAGATCTTGCCTATGGCCTTTACATATACCCTCTAATGGAATAATATATTTGGGGACTCCTGTATGGGTTTTTTTTTTTTTTTTGATATTTAAAATCAGCATTTTTGAAATTTTGTTTCTAAGTAGATATTATTTACAGTTTGTGGAACACACTGAATTAAATTTGTAAATCACCCTCCAAGAACACAAATCTCGTTAGCTGCCATGTTAGTAAATCAGCTCACCTAAATAATCCTGAGACTCTGACAATGATGTAGGCTCTGGGCTTGGAGATGTAGCCATTGCCTCACTGCAAACTTGATCTTCTGACATTGTAATGGATCGAGGTCCTATTTCTGATGGTTCATTTTATATGTGGACATAAACTATTTTGAGCACATCAGAGCTGAGGAGCTAAGAGCTGATGTTCACATTTGGAGTCAAACTGTCTGTCCTTTGTACTAAGTAGAGTGGGATAAAGTGAACATCTAAAGAGTTTTCATTACATGTACAATTACTACACTAAATAACATCATGTATACATGTACAGCAAAACAAAGCAAGGCAGAACTAAACATTGGACACCCAGGAGGAGATGATATATTTCTAGGAACTTACCCTATCTTTTCAAGTAAACTAACTATTATTTATTTATGGTATACATATGTGTGTGTGTCTGTGTATTAAAACAAAATGGATGTTGTTACTTCAAGGCATAAAAGCAGCTTCCAAGAACATGCAATGTGATGTTTGGAGTACTTTAATTCTACTTTCTTCCTAGTGTCTGGAATTGTTTGGCAATAAATTGTATTCTATGCCGCTCCAATTACTCAAGACATGATCTGCTAAAACTACATCTGGAAACAATGTCACTCTCTGTGTTTGCATTTGAAAGTTAGACTTATGTTAAATGAATACTTTTAACCACAAAGTTCTGGGAAAAAAATTAGCGTTGCCAGACACTTTCTATGGATTTAGCTTAAAATAAATTGTGTATGCTAGGTATTTGTTCAATATTTATTTTTTGAACTGCTTATGCATGTCTCTACTTTCATCTTATCCTCATCTGTGTATCTAACCATAGTTTCCCAGATAACTCTCCCTCTGGTATTAAGAGCTGATCTGGTATTTTCTATTCATCAATTTTATATACGGAGAACAGTATGCAAAATATTGAATTTAGCCTTTGGAATGTCAAAGGCAGTAGAGGGTGTTCCCATTCAACAACAATTTGAATTTTGGAAATAGCACAGGATTTTTTTTTTAATTGGTCTGATGAATTAAAATATATGCTTCTGTTCAGCCCATATTTCTTTGGCCTCTTAATAGAGTGCATGATGAGCCTGGCTCATACCACATGCAGCAAGCACATCAGTGGGCCAGATTCTGTAATATTTTGGACCCTAGATTTGCTTCACAGGTTAAGGATGACTGGGCTTTAAAAGATTACTATGTTAAATGCTTTTGTTTTGCTTACTTGGGAGTGCATCAATCCAAAGGTAGTAGTGACATAAAATTAGTAGTATTTTTAGTTAAATGTGTGTATCTACATTACTAAGGATAATCTAGATACTAGAGAAAGAGGATAAAATTTGATACAAAATAAGGTAATTTCTATTGCCTCCCCCCCAGCTAACAGCATTATTTCTGATGTGCTTAATTTTTAATATTTCTGATATGCTTAATTTTAATAGTCATGGTTCTTACTAAGAGCCATGATTGTGTGTTCTACTTTATCATGATATTAAACATTTTTGCTTTAACAAGAAATTCTACTTTTATCAGAAACCCTCTGTTTTTTAGAAAAACTGTTTCCCTGAGTTTTAAGTAATTTAACAAGGCTGTCCTTACATCACATCATATTAAGTTGATCAAGGTTAGAATCGGTGATTTATAAACTGGAGTTAAACTTGTTAGTTAAAAAAGAAAGTAAAATTAGAGAAACGTGAATGACACCATCCACAGCAAGAAAGACAGCTTTTTCAACAGTTTGTATTCCTGAGAGTAAGCTCATTGATAAATAAAGCTTACTAAAGAATCAGCACTATGTGCCATTTAGTCATAGTAATTAATCTTATGTTTGACAAAAATTAGATGCTCATTGTTCATTATAGAAGATGATCAGTTTATATCTTTAGAATCTACTAGCTGCATGGCAGGACATGCAGGGTAAATTGTTTACAATGTTAATTGTATCAACAGAGTATTGCATTATATCAGTCTATCCTATCCATTCATAGATATTTGCTTTGATTGTAATGTATGCATTCTACAGTTGAATCAGTTTTAAATCAACCCTGTGCTGCAGTGTAGACTGCATAAATCAGATTACCTTAATAGAGCACTTACCGATGGGAAATAATTTAAGATTGAATGGTCAACAGAGGTCCTCTCTTTGAGCGCAACACTTCTAAGCATTAGCAAAATTATTCATGGCTGAGAGATGAAAGGACAGATGTCCTGATACCTGTGTTTCTATTACAATTATGCTGCAATTGAAAGCACTTTCTATAGAGCTTGTAAAATTTATCATTTAAAAAAGAGCCAGTGCTTCAGATAGATAATGTTCTACAGATAGTTGAAGTAACTCTCTGAGGAATACATTAGAGTTGTTTTCCCATGTTTTCTGTTAACTTTAGTATGCATCTGTAATATTCTCAGGCTGTTACCAAGAGAATGCTATTGATGTTACACATTTAAAGTGTCAGAATCCCATGTAACAAATTCTTCTTGGACTTATAATAATGAGGTAATACATTAGTTTCAATATGAAAAAGTGGTGAGAATTTTAAAATTTCTAGACTTCTATCTCTTTCTTGTTTGTGGTGAAAAAGAGTAATGAAGACAACCTTACATGCCTGGGTTCAGTGGCCTGGATCAAATAAAGGTTGTGCATGACACTGGATTCAATGCAGACAATGGATTCCTCTCAAACAAAGAGGGAAATGTGACACTATCAGAAACAGAAAATTATGGGACATGGAGATGTGGACTAGAGAGAATGCATATAAACAACATATTTGGACTTGTTATGTTGCTACTCAGGCTTAACTGCATAACTTCTTTCTGAATTTGACTGAAATGAGCACAATAAACAAAGTGAATATGTTTCTTTATGACTCACCATACTAACATACAATGTTGACTATGCTTACTGTAACTGTAATGAATTTAAAGTGGAACATTAAAGAACAGAGAATATTAACATATGTTATAGAAATTTTCTGAAAATGTATTGTATTAAAATAATATTTAGCAAGCAGTTAACAAAGATATTTGCTAAGCATGTCTGTATCATGTTTCTGCAATGTTTACCTTGAAATTTTTTTAGATTGTTACAAGATTATACCATTCTATAGGTGCAAGAATGTAGAGGTGTAATAAACATAAAGTAAAAGTATATCATGAGGAAACTTAAAAATGGTGCATCTGTAATGTATTTCACCAATCTTTTCTTTATATCCATTTCTTTCAAATAGAAAGTTTTATTTTGTTTGACTAGCTAACCATCTCATACTGTACCTAAAATATTACTGCTTAATGGTAAGAAAAGAATTGTTAGCCCATATAAAAATGTACTTTAACTGTACATTTTGTTTTCCTATACTGGTCAGTGCATGCAAATATTTATTTCTTCTGTCACTAGTAGTTCTTTCAGATTTCTACTTTTAGTTGGCTTAAGAATTGTTTTTTAAATATATTTTTGAGCTACTCTTCAATTTTCATTTTTTCCCCTCAGTGTCTCATTTCCTTTGGAGGAAATGAATCTGTGTTCAGCGTGTTTTCTTCTGCTTTCTGATGGAGAAAAGGGTGTAACACATCCATCCTATCTCTCTTTTCCATTACCCAGTTGCCTTTTGGTTTCTCAAGAGGCAACAGTGGCTCTCATAAGTTTATCGTTGCTTGATTTATCTGAGAAACCTTTTATCCTCTATCTCATTGTCCTTTGTGTTCCCCGTTTCATTTTCTGCCTTTACTTTCTGGATGGTTTCCGTGTGTTCTTTAAATCAAACAGGCTGTTTCTGCAAGGTTAATATCCTATGCACCTTTTTTTTTTCCTTGGTCTTTGATCATTCTCTCCATTTCCCCGGTCCTTCATAAGGCTCATTTACAACTTCACATAAAAGTTTATTCTTTTGAATTCCCTGAAATCAACCCGTGAATACTTTATGTTTGCTCCTCGGCTCCATTCCACTTACAATTCTGTTTTTCAATGTATTTCCTTTAGCAGAACACGCATCTATCCCACTGTGCCTTTTTTTTCCCTCTTGGAGTTTGTTTGGTTGTTCTTAAAGGACCTTGTGCAGGACTAACAGATTCAGATTCCATCCAGAATGAAAACTCTTCAGGAGTTTTATTGTATTTTAGACCTATTTCTTCTGCGGCTGCAGCAAACATTGCAAAATGACTTTTACCTCTTCCCTACCACGGAATAAACAGATCTCAGGCAGGGATGATATTCTACATTTTATATACTCTCTCCTGCTTCCTTCCATGTAATGGATATTAGAGCAGTGCTCAAAACTGTGTCTTCACCCAGGGCATAGAGCACATGTAAATGATGCTGATGCTTTTGTAATGCTATGGCTAAAACTTTTAGCTACATATGGTAAACTGGGAAATAATATTTCTCTAGAGAATATTACAGACTGACACATGCTAATAATCTTCTTTGACTAAATGAACTGCGAGGTTGTGTTCAATTCTCTTTCATTAACAACAGAGGAGGAATCGACTGAATTACAACTGAAATAATTTGCAATTAGACTTCCAGAAAACTGTGTGATTTTAGCCATAAGTGTGTGAGGTTATGAACTGCATCATCACACAAAGATACTGGAGAATTATCAACACTGGTGATTTTGGAAAGCAAAGAAGGTAAATGCTTTTGGAAGGTACGGAATGTCTCTATCTCTTTTGGGAATGTTATTGTTCCTTCTTGCACTATAAATTTTTTTGATTTATTTGGATAAAAGTTTTCTTGATGGTGAGCCAGAAATTCTGTGTGTAAATTTTGCTCTGGGGACTATGTTCCAGCTGCAAGATGCTGAGTTTATGCTTCTGTCAAAACACTTAAATTTCTGGAAAGTAACTTACAGACTAAGAGAATCTAACCATGGAGTCATTAGCTTTTCCTTACTTCATTTATCCAATATCTCTATTTAACTATTGTAAGCCCCAGTAAAATTAGTATTCTTTTAAAAAATTCCACAGTTGATACTTATTTCCACATTTGCAATATGGGTGAGGGATTAGATTTTTTATGTTTTCCTCTTTGGTATTTTCTGGGCTAAAAGTTCAAATTTCTTTTCTTTATTTTTCTTTAAGCTTATTTGCTAACTTTAAAGAAATCATAGATAGTCTTAAATATTGAAAATACCTTCATTCAATTAAATTTGTGAGTTCTAACATTTCTTTCTAATTGATTCCAGCCACAAAAAATGCAGCTTTTTATTTGGTAATTTAGCTTAATAGAAACATAGAAGCATTTATGTATGCATTATTAATAAAAATGCAAGTTTATAGTATTGTTTTTAATTCAATAAAGAATAATAACTATGAATATTGAACAAAACAAATCTTGTGTGTAAGGATACACAAGGAAATGTTGTTAGTGGCTACATTTAGATATGTGACTACAGATCATGTGAAGGGAATAGGGAAGAAAGATCATATTTACATAAATTTACATACATCTTTGTACTATATCTTACCATGAGTGAGCATTGGTTTTATGTTTTATGAATTTTTATTACTACAAAACAAGACCAACTTCAGTCACCACTGCGTCAGCAACTAATTTTCAATAGGAGCTTATAAGGCTCCTTTACCACCAACATCAACCAGATGGGGGGGTGGAAATAGTTGAAGCATTTGTTTCTCCTATCCCTACCTCAAGAATGAAGTAAAGGCGGAACCAAGACATGGGCATAGCCCTTAATGCCTTCTAAAGAAAGCATGTTAACAATAAAACTAACCTATTCCTGTAAGTTTTCTTCTTTCTTATTTTCTTTCAAAAGTGTTAGCATGAAATACCAAACATGGTGAATGAACAAACCCCTTAGTTATGTTCATTAAAATTCAGGGCTGAGACTAAAGCACCTGACAGCTCTTAACTTGATGTGTTTGCTACATTGGAAAGCAGTTCCGGGTAGTTACTGCTCTCTTTTTTTCCCCCCTTGAGATCTGCATCTGCTGTTGAAGTTAAGAATGGGGAATGTCTCTTCTCATCTGTCAACGCTCTAGGTGGGCTGGATGGGAGAACCTGGGTTCTGAGTACCTGTCAGGTAAAATAGAGTGATGATGGGTCTCAGAAAAGGCCACGATACACTTCCATCTTGTTTGAATTTTAGCTGCAACAAATTTTTTTTTTTTCACAGCAGTATGGAGAGGGCAATGGAAATCTTGTGCTATACCTTATTACTGCTCCTTAGAAGGGACCTCCACCTAGACTCCTGGCCCTCATTATAGCTTTGTAACTAAATCCAGTTACATTTTCCTTCACTACAAAGGCCCTTCCTCTTAGTTTGGCCCTAGTTCCCGAATATACCACTCCACTCACTTTCATTCCTCTAACAGGGATGTGGAATTTACTCTGCTCTAGTCATCACTATAAATGTCAGGGACGGTCTTGGCTTAATGCCTTGTACAAAGCTTGCCTCATTCTCGCATCTTGTCGGATGACACTGGGAGATTCGAATGGAAGTTGGAAACTTCACATGAGTTTCAAAAAAAAATTCATTCTTGATTCATCAAACTGTGTTAAGAAAATAAAAGAAAAAACAGACCTCAGAAAAAAGTTAAATCGTTAGTGAGAAAAAAAATCAGGTTTATAAGTAGTGTTTATATATGAACTATCACTTTTCTTTTCCTCAAAATTATAAATTAATAATTCTGTGTTTGGAAGACATAACATTGTCACATTAAGCTAATACAATTATCTTCAGCTTGTGTACCAAATTTAAAACAAAACAAAATCTTTCCCCCATCTTGCTTCCAGATCCATTTCTTTCCAAGAACACAAATTTGTAAGAAAAATATTTTCTGTATTAAAAATTTTTTATTA
Organism: Anoura caudifer; assembly: GCA_004027475.1. NCBI lineage: Eukaryota > Metazoa > Chordata > Mammalia > Chiroptera > Phyllostomidae > Anoura > Anoura caudifer. The sequence goes on along the minus strand of PVKU01004269.1, from coordinate 132,885 downwards.
TAACCACCTTAGCTTAACAGGCAGAGTCAGTATTCTGACAGTTTGTCTATAAAATACATAAGTGTACAGATAAAAATAGACAAAATTGGGTCTTGAACATAGCTCTAAAATGTGAATGGACATGGTAGAAGTTCCACGCTTGGCAGCTGACACCTTGTGGTATATGCTCTTTTCAGTCGTACCTTGCCTATGATTTGATGTCATTTCACTGGTTTCATACAGCTATACAAAGGCCAAATACTTGCATCAGAGGAAAGTAGGATATTGCAGTTTTAAAATGCAATAAATATGACACATTTATTTCACTACATGCTTTATTAAAAACACAGTAATGACAACAACAACAGCAATAAATATATAAACCAATGGAAAATTTTCATTTGAGACTTGGAAGATTTAGTGGGAGATGAATCAATGAAACTCTTCCGAGGTAGAGAGCCATGTAGTCCAGTGCTGAGGATTTAAAGACTTTGCAAAAGTGTTGCAGTGAACTATATTTTACACTCCCTTATTTTTTCAATCTCTACTGCAGCTGAACTTTTTAGTTGTTATAGTAACCTCCTCATTGACCTCCTTGTTTCTATCTTGCCAGCACATCTTTCATTCTCCAGAGCAATTAAATCATCTCATCTCATTTATCACATGTAGAATAAATCCTAACACATTTACTGTGGGCTGCAACCCTGTAAGGAATTGTACTACTTATCCCTTCAGTCTTATTGTTGTGTCTCTCTTCTCCTGCCTCATATTCTGCAGGAATAGCTATCAGGTAGTTTGATAAATTGATTGATGTGCATTGATATATAGCATTATAATATTGTAAAGTATACTATGATTCATTATTTGTATACATTGGAAGCTGATCACCATAATAAGTTCACTTAACATCCGTCACTATACATAGTTACAGATTTTTTCTTTGTGTTGAGAACTTTTAGGTCTATTCTCTTAGCAACTTTCAAATATATGATACAGTATTATTAACTATAGTCATATTGTTCAGTAAGACCAAGAAATTTTTATCTTATAACCAGATGTTTGTGTCTTTGACCCCTTCCACTTACTTCTTCTCAACCCTGGCAATCATCAATCTGGTGTGTTATTTGTATTTATGAGCCTAGAGCTAGTTTTTTAAAAATTCTACATATGAGTGAGATCATTTGGTATTTGTCCTCTGTCTGTTGACTTATTTCACTTATTATAATGCCTTCAGATTCCCTTCTCATATAATTCTCATACACACACACATACATATATATCACATTTTTTCATTCATTCATTGATGGATGTTGCATATATCTTTTCAAGTAAATGTTTTCATTTTCATTAGATACATACTCAGAAATGGAATTGCCAAAACATGTGGTAGTTCTGATTTTAGCTTTTGGGGGGATATTATCCCCCAATTATATTGTCTCTTATAGTGGCTGTACCAATTTCAGTTCCCACCAGGAGTGCACAAGGGTTCCTGTTTATCCACATTCTCACTACTTATTTCTTGTCTATTTGATAATAGCCATTCTAATAGGTATGAGGTGATAGCTCATTGTGATTTTGCTTTGCATTTCCCTAATGATTAATGACCGAGCACCTTTTCATGTACCTGTTGGCCACCTGTCTATTTTCTTTGGGAAAATGTCTATTCAGAGCCCCCATCCATATTTTAAATGATTTTTTTTGCTATTGAGTTGAATAAATTCTTTATATGTGTTGGGTATTGATCTCTTATCAAATACATGATTTGTAAATATTTTCTCCCATTAAGTAGGTTGCCTTTTAAATTTGTTGATGGTCTCCTTTCCTGTACAGAGTTTTTAGTTTAATATAGTCCCACTTAATGATTTTTGCTTTTGTTGCCTGCTTTGGTGTCAAATCCAAAAAATCATTATGAAGACTGATACCAAGAAGTTCATTGCCTAAGTTTTCTTCTAAGAGTTTTATCATTTCTGGTCTTATGTTCAAGTCTTTAATACATTTTAAGTTAATTTTTGTGCACAGTATAAGAGAGTGATCTAGTTTTATTCTTTTGCAAGTGACTTCAGTTTTCTCAATAATAGTAATTAAGACTGTCTTTTCCCTGTTGTATATTCTTGACTCCTTTGTCATAAATTATTTGACCACATATGCATGGGTTTATTTCTGGTTTCTCTATTCTGTTATGCTGATCTATGTGTATTTCTTCATACTTATGCCACACTGTTTTTATTACTGTACTTTTGTAATAGGATTTGAAATCAAGGAGCATGATGTCTCCTGCCTTCTGTTTTTTGTTTTTTTGTTTTCATCAACATTGCTTTGGCTGCTTGGGCTCTTTGTGGTTCCGTAAAAAATTTAGAATTATTTTTCTTATTTCTGTGAAGAATATCATTGGAATTTTTAATAGGGATTGTATTGAATTTGTAAATCGGTTTGGGTAGTATAAAGATTTTAACAATGTTAATTATTCAGTTCATGAGCACAGAATATCTTTGCATTTATTTGTATCTTCTTCAACTTTTTTTTATTAATGTCTGACAGTTTTCAGTTTACAGATCTTTCACTTTATTGGTTAAGCTCTTTCCTGGTATTTTATCTTTTTTAATGTTACTGTAAATTGGATTGTTTTCTCGTGGTTTATTAGTGTATGTAAACACAAACAGGAACCATTTTTACATTAACTTTGTATCTTGTTGCTGTTTTAAAAAGTACTACTAATTCTGCCTTAGGTTCTTTTCTTATATCTGAATGTTCATTTGCAAGATCTTTGTATCGCTGGCATCTTCTTGTCATTCAGATTTCAGCTTAATGGCCTCTTCTCAGAGAGGCTTCCTTTCATCTTCAGACTAAGGTAGTTTCCCACCCCATTCACTTTCAATCACAAAATCTTGTTTTATATTTTTCAAAGTGCATTATTATGTGAACTTTTTCTTTGCATCACGATTCTATGTGATTCATTGTTTATAGTCCTCTAGAACTAGATTGTAAGAGTGTAAGCTCCCTTTGGGCAGGGCATCCTCTCTGCTATACATGTCATACTTCTAACAGTGTCTGACGCATAGCATGTGCACATTACTTGTTGAATAAATAAAATTTCATGATGATTCAGAATCCCTTCCAAAGGCTGCATTTTACCATAATCACGCCTCATTTATTAAGTATCTGCTGAAACACAGACTCTAAAGGGAAAATTGATGCACAGGTGTGCTCTTCAGCTGTTTATGGTTTAAAATAGATAAAACAAATACTAACAAATACAAAGAAATGATTTAAGAAAAGGAAATAGAGTGCACACATATCAAAAAACATCAAGTTGTACAATTTAAATATATAATTTTTATTTGTCAATTATTATTTTTATTTGTCAATATTTGTCAATTATTCCTCAGAAAAGATTGCAGGGGTGGAGGAGAAATGAGGTAAACCTTTGTATTAGGAGATAGTAAAAATCAACAAAAATTTCTGTGGTAATTGGCATGCACTGAAGAAGCAAAATTTGCAGCAGAGTGCAAAACATATGTTAGGGTAGAATAGAAATATAGGAGACCTGGCATGACCCTATGTGAAGAAATCCTTAAATGCATGTCTGTTTGAGAATGAACAATAAGGAAGATCTAGCGTAAGCTACACAGTTAGGCACATGTGGATCAAACAAAGCACTGCAGCATTTAGAATGGAAGGAAAGCGTCTTCTCATGTATTAATATATAATGCAAGTTATGGTATTAAAATACCTGTATATTTTGAAATTTCATTATCAGTGTGAAGTATTCTATATGAAAATAGTCATTAATTGTAATTTTGGTCCTCTATTTAATTTTATGCTTCATATTTGCTTTGCAGTAAGTCTAGTATGACTAGTTGAACTGATTCACATTTTTCTCTGGCATGTGATGATAATAAATAATGTTTTATTCTTGGATAAATAATTCATTACTACTGCATAAACAAGTAATGAGTAAGAGAATGTCACAAGTGAGACAATATTGGTAGAAGACAAGGCTCGGAATAAGTTGGAATTCATAAGGTCAGAGAGAAACTACACGAGGATGTAACAGGCTCTTCTTGAATTATATTCATTGAGAAAATGGGGGACTACTATATCATTCTCATTGTCTGCACACAGTGTTACAACAAAGTGGAATAAAGTTAACGTCTTCAGGGAGAGAAATCTGTCATTTTCCTGACTGCAGAACTGCATCCATAACTCTATCAGGACATCTTACAACTTGAAACATATGGCCAACAAGTGCTGGCATATTGCTGAAAGTAATCTGACTGAGCAGGCAACTTTCACCTTTCTGATGAAAGTAATCATAACTCCTGGAGTTGATGTAATTTTGTGATTTAGGGACCAATCTTAATAATACTTGCACATCCTACAAGCTTTTCCAAAAGCACTATGGAAATTGTGTTCAGGTTTTTTTCAAATTGGATTCGAATACAACTTAATGCTATATTTCTTTTTGTCTGCAGTTAATACATTTGTATAGGCTTATGAAGAAAAGTATAATTTTAGAGAGTTTATTACTGTGAAATTCCAGCTCACTTTGAATATTGTTGATGTGCTTAGTCTGAGGAATGCAGTCTTTGATATTATAAAGGCATAAAATTTTAATTCATATCTGGGAAGGCTAATAGTCATTTGTGAGTAAAAAAGTAAAATAATCACCTACTTTTATACACTTTCTTATAATAGAAAAATATGGTGGAAATGCTTCATTTATATTGATAAAATATTTCATTTTTAAAGATTTCTGGAAAAATGCTCAAAAATATTAATATCTTTAAGAAATTTTTAAAGTTATTTTTTAGTTATTTACTTAAAAAAAAAAACAAGGCAAATCAACTGTCCTTTAAAATGTAGGACCTGGACAAATAATTGACATCTGCAGATTTATTATCCTCTTATTTTTGTTGTTATTCTGATTTTTTTATTAACGTGTCTATGAAGGTACCTATTTAATAGCTATCTGTGAAAATTTCAAGAAATATTTAATGGTACATTTTCATCACTTTATCATAACTTTATGAGATCAATGGATGTTTTGCTCTGGACTTCATTATCAGCTTATATTATAACAATATCTTCAAATTAAAAAATTATGTATCGTAGCTTTTAAGGCCAAGTGCCTTGGTGGAGCACACAGGATGAAAGGTGGAGATAAGGTTCAGTGGACTGGTTCCCTGACAGGGTTGCCAAGTCAAATTTGAGTGGTACATCCAGACTGCTCAAAGGTGACATTAACAAAGAGAGGAGATAGGATGTGCTGGATTAGGAAAGCACAGATCCAACTAGGAAAGACAGTTGTTGGAAATTTCCAACTAAAAAAAAGCTGACAAATACTAACAAGTTCTAAAAGTCCAACATTAACTGGTACAAGAATGTGAGTTTGGAAAAAGGTAGATCTAGTATGGGTAGCAGATTGCTGGAGCCTTAGATAAATTTGAGAGAACATTTTGAACAAATAGACAGCAGGTGTGGGAAAAGTAGAAGCTAAAGAACTTATGACACATGGACATGAACTAAAGGGGGGAATGTGGGTGGGACGGGGTGTGCAGGGTGCAGGGGAATGATGGGGGAGAAATGGGACAACTGTAATAGCATAATCAATAAAATATATTAAAAAAACAAAGTGAGCAGGTTTTAACAATTTGCTTTCTTTTCAACCTGCAATTACAAGATAGCTGATAAACTATTACTAAAAACTATATAAATGTCTTAAAATATATGCTCTCAAAATGTTAATAACTCTGGAATATATGAATGATTGTGCCAACTTGTAAGTAGACAGGAAGGAATACCCAGCAGGAGCCGACGTCATAGAGGGACGCAGAAGAAACTCTCCTGAACTGCAGAGGGCAGTTCTTTGGATCCTCCCTTCCTCCCACCCGCCAGTCACCCATCCACACTTGAGTTAGCTACGTTTTCCTAGAAACTTGAGGAAAAGAGACCTGAAGAGAGAGTAGAGCCTAAGATGACTCTAAGATGAAACAGGCAAATTAATGATAGATGGTGCTATTCCTTGATTAGTTTCTTATTGTCACTCTAATAAATTACCATACACTTAATGGCTTAAGGTCACATATATTTATTATCTTACACTTCTGGCTGTTAGACTCTGAAATGGGTCTTACACGGCTAACATCAAGGTGATCACAGAGCTGAGTTCTCCTGGAGGCTTAAGAGGAGAACATACACCTTACCTTTTCCAGCTCCTAGAAGCCGTCTACATTCCTTGTGTCGTGATTTCACCACTCTTACCTCTGGTTTCATCCTCATACATCCTTTTTAGAACTCGGACTTTCTTGCCTCCCTCTTATAAGGACTCTCATGATTCCATTGGACCCATCTGGATAATCCAGGATACCTCTCCTTTCCAAAATGCGTAACTTCAATAACGTTCCTCTGCCATGTAAGCTCACAGATTCATAGGTTTAAGAAATTATAACTTTGTGACACTTTGGGCAGGGAAGGGGAGTGATAAGGCATTATTTACCTACCATATCCCTTTTCCAAATTTTGTAGGGTATTTTGGTATTTGCCTATTATTGAGATGTGCCATATTATAAGAAAATAAGATATGAACAGATTAATATTTTTCCTATTTCTTGATATTTGGAAATTTTCCATTACCGAATATAGGCAGCCATTACTTGTTTAGCAGATTTTAAATGCACAACCTAAAGAATAAATAAGTCATCAATATTTACTGAATTAACTCTCTCAAATCAACCTGTGACAAAAATTTTCAATAGAGGATATATAAAAAAATGTTAATAGTAATCAAGACATTATTATTAAAATATAACTACTGAATTATATAGTATATAAAGTATATATAATATTTAATATGTGTAATATACATTATATAGCATATAACATATATAATGTAGTATATAGTATTTAATATACAATTACTGAAAACATTTACAGAATAATTTAATAGATTATTTGCATAGTACTACTAATTTCAAACTATTCTTTTTATTAAGAATTGTACTAAAATGGTCTATACTTTCAATAGGAATCTCATCTACTGAAAATCTTCGCTTATTCTAAAATATGTTATTGGGTCATACATATTTATTAAATGACAAATAAAAGTTATCATCAGGCCAATTTCTTTCAAGGGTTATAAGCCTCAAATTCCTTTCATTTAAAACATTTATGAGAGACTGGAAGTTTATGCTATTTATTTTTATTTCCCTTACCATAATTTTTTTTTGATTCAACTCTACACTCTTGATTTAATATGTCCAAGGTTAAGTACCTTTACGGTTGCAGTGAGCATAGATGAATGCATTTCAATCCATAAACCCAAGGGTAATATTAGAAGTTCTCATATCTCTTTCCATGAGTATTTTTAAGAGCAGATGTACACCCATTTCACGCACAAACTGTAAAGTGTTAGGATGCAGGGACGGGGTCTGTGGAGCAAGTAGAGTTCTAAGTATATCCAGGGGCATCTCTTTATTCAGGAGGTACTAGGAAGGAGAAAGGATGAGGACAGCCAATACTGGATGTGAGAAATTAAAGCTGCATCATCTGAAACTCAGTTTCTTAAAAGAAGGCAGAGTGGAGAGTAATACAGCTGTCAGTCACCTACTTGAAACAGCACTGAGCTCCAGAAAAGGGCTGAAAGAAAGGTAATTTTACTTAAAAGTGCATTTATCTGCAAGCAGCCATGACTTCCTTCAAAAACTGAATGGCTAAACAAACTGTGGTACCGCCAAACAATCGAATATTATTCAATCATAAAAATCAGTTATCAAGTTGTGAAAAGGCACAGAGGAAGTTTAAATGCATATGTGTGTAAGGAAAGAAGCTAATCTGAAAAAACTACATACTATATGATTCCAACTATCTGACATTCTGGAAAAAGCAGAACCATGGGGGCAGTTAAAAGATCAGTGATTGCCAGATGTATGGAAAAGGAAGAGAAAAGGTGAGAGTGGATAGGTGAATTTCTAGGGCAGTGAAACTATTCTGTATGATACAGTAATGGTGGACAAAAAACATCATGCATTTGTCATAACCCACAAAACTATAATACAACACAAAGAATGATTTTTAGTGTAAACCATGGACTTAAGCTAATAATAATAGATCAATACTGGTTCATCAGTGGTAACAAATGTACTACCCTAATGTATGTTGTTAGCAGTATGGAAAACTGTGAAGAGTGAGAAAGGGACATATGGGAATTTTCTGAAAAAGAAAAAGTGCATAGATGTGGCATCTTGTTGGAAGTAATGTCATAATTGCAGAGCTGACCCCTGGACTGACACAGAGATTCTGGGCTCTGCCAAAGGAGATAGTTTCCAGGTTGAGTTTCAGTGGAATATAATCTTGCTGCAAAGGATCATAATAGAGCCTGATTTCTTGTCTTTATGGAATATGACTCTCTTTCAACTTTTTGTTACTGCAATTTGGATTCTCTTGTCACAGATTATTGGAAGGCAAATCATTTTTATGTCCCTCACTGATCTCTTCAAGCAAAGAGCATATTCCATGAAATTGAGGCACTCCTCTTTGACTCCATGTACACTCTATCCTTAAGGAAGTTTTATTAAAATATTTGAAAGACCTTGAATATGCTGGCTGTGGCCCAACTCAGACCATATTTACTCCCTTGTTGTGCCACCTTCTTATGGTCACACTCCTCAGATTACTTCAAATATTTTATCTTGGGGACACTACCGGTTCTCATTAATTCATCTGTGAGTCCTCTGCAAGGGGATGAAGTTTCCATTGTTGATCAAGAGTATCCATTTTACTGCTTGAAAATATGGCTAAATGAGCTGAGGATAAGAGAATGTTGTCATCAATTTCACTAAACATTTGTGTCATCCAGTGCTGCTGGGTTAAGAAGCTTATGAAAGTTAAAAGTTTCATATAAAAGTTAAGGTTGTGTTAAGGATGTATTTACAATGTAAGAAAATCAGACTGAATTTTTGTTTAGTGTGTTTAGATCTGTAGATATGACAAAAATTTCTCTTAAGAATTAATTTTTCTTGATTTTTATGGAAAATTAATTTCATATTTATACAAGGTGGGGCAAAAGTAGGTTTACAGTTTTTTTGTAGGGAAATAATATAATAATTAATAAATCATAAACAAGAATAAACTGTTTTGCATATATACAGCTGTAAACTTACTTTTTCCTCACCCTGTATGAAATCAACATTAATGATGTTCTTTTCTTTAATCCATACGTAAATATTTATAATTAATTTTTTAAATTATAAAATTGTAAATACTATTAAAAATAAATTTAACAGTTCAAAGAAGCATATGCTGAAATATAAATATTTCTCTCATAAATTCCAACTGCCTAGTCACATTTCCCAGAGTATTTTCTATGGAATAATTTCTAGTTTATCTTTCTAAAATTACCTATGCATATATAGGCTTATATAAGTGAGTATGTAATGTATATCTTTAAAAATACTATGAATCACACACACTATATATAAACATATTTTGACATCATCACATGTAATGCTTCATCAATCATGAGTATATGGGTATGGATATGTGATGTGTGTGTGTAATGACTATGTTTTTTTGTGGTTCAGAAATACACTTCTGGGAGAAAAATGCAGACTTGCCTTTAATTATTGGAATGTACCTCTAATGATAATCACCTGATATAGCAAAAGGCTTTGTCTAGAGTCATGTAGCTCATACCTTGAGAACAGAGTATAAGTTACAGCAGATCATTAAGGGCAACAATGGATTTCCTGAACCCATGTTAGTCTTGAAAGACTTGACTTCATAAATTTATTGCAGTCTTGGAGTGCTCTGACACGACACTTACAATACTTCAAAAGTTTGCATCTGGCCCTTGGCCAAATAATACAGTTTTAGTTTGACTGTCAGTGGAAAATATTCAATTAGATGAATGCACAGTGGAATGAGCTCTTCCTACAGGATTCAAACTCACCAAAATATTGCCATGTAATTTCAGTAGGACTCAATATCTCATACAGCATTGCCACTCTGAATGTTAAATGAAATTAAATATGCTTTATTTTCTGGCAATAGCCTTATTGGTAGATTAAAAACCTACTCCATTCCAAAGATGTCTTATTTTTATGCCAGAAATCCAGAATTAGAAGGCAGCAAATTGTGGTCTTTAAAATCCTCTGGAGAGGCCTCAGTAAATGGAACTATTTGTATTTTTTGGCTAGATCATAGGCAGCTCAATATTACCCCGTAATGTACTCCATTTTTCCAAATAAGAAACTCTTTGCATATCTGTATGGTTTGCAGTGGGAAAGCACAATTAAAGACTTGTTCAGGAGTAGATCTTTAAAAGATCTATAATGCTAGCCAAAGTTTATTTACCATGCAAACAAAAGTATTAATTATTTACTCTAAAACCAGAGACTTTTAATGACCAACAGAACATTTTGTCTTTCATGCCCAGTGTTACTCTATGCAATAAATTAAACACACACACACACACACACACACACACACGCACCCCAGAAGTGATTAATGAGAACTCAGTTTTTCATAGTGTGAATACGAATCATTTGTTAAAAAGGAAAACTCATAAACTATGGAAGTCATGGTAAGTGAAAGGCTTGCATTTAGTCAGCTGTATAAAGTTTAATTTAAGGTTACTTTGAGTTTCAGATATAGAACTCTGGATGGCAGGATAACAACAGGGAAGGGGAACATAAATGATTTGTGAGAAGAAGCTGGTGGTTGGATAGGAGAGTTGTTTTTCATTCCTTGATTTGCTTTTTTGCATGTGAGATTCTTTTCTTGTATCTTTTGGCTTTGTCAAGCCACAGTTACACTGCTTGGTGTCATTTTATTGTTGAAACAGCCTGCAGAAATGGTATTTCCTAACTCTGGAGATTGAAAAAAAAATGCAAAGAATTGAATGCTTTCTTCTATTAACAGGTAAAATGCAAGATACTCGTTTACATAATTTTAACACTACTGTGGGATAAATAGGTGAGAACTATATCAGCTTATACTTTTCATGTGAAGAATTCATCCTCTCTCTCTCTCTCTCTCTCTTTTTAAAGATTTTATTTAGTTTTAGGCAGAGAGGGAGAGAAACATCAGTGTGGGGTTGCCTCTAATGCGCCCCCTACTGGGGACCTGGCCTGCCACTCAGGCATGTGCCCTGACTGGGAATCAAACCTGCAATCCTTTGGTTCACAGGCCAGTGCTCAGTCCACTAAGCCATGCCAGCCAGGGCCAAGAGTTCATCCTCTTAATTGTGGTTTGTCACAGGTTACTTTAAATGTTGTATGGCAACCCAAAATTTAAATAGTAGGCTTAGCTACCAGTAAAAATTGGGATGTTGGCAAATTACTTTCAAAGCTTCTTTTACCACCACCGTAGATCTCTCCTTCCTTCTTCACCAGGGACTATCCAATGTTTTGTTTTCCTGACCTTCTGCAAATTGACTTGTTTCATATACATTCCTTCATCTTCCTGTGATTGTAAAAGTACTTTAGTAACTGCCCAGTTAATTTTACATAATCCATGTTGGAATGCCAGTGAATGTGAGACCACTGGAGGGGCTCATCCCCAAAGGTCCATTCTTTTCTCTGATTTTTTTTCTCTGTTGGAATATATATACAGTGTATAAAACCACTTAATTGTAAGAAGCTAAAGAAGAAATGTGTATAAAGTGGAAGCCTTTGCATTGTTCCACTTCTGAGTGATAGCAAATGTTAACAATTTAATGTTTTCCCTTTATGAAATTTCCTATATGCAGATATAGAAATGAAATAATGCTATATATATTCTCTGTATCTCTTTTCAATTAATCCATTTTGAACTATTTTAATATATATATAAATTCTTTAAGTTCTTTTTAACTATTATGCAACATTTTGGTCTATAAAGGCATTATATTTAATAAACCAGTTTTCCATGAATAAGTATTTAGTTTCTCCTTGTGTTGTCAGCTAACAACAGCAGTGAAACCAACAAAACCACTACTGTGACCATAGATTTCTTCATAAACTTCTCTGAATATTTACTTAGTTAAACACCATTTAGATTGCTGAGTCAAGGAAGTATATAATGTTAATTTTGTTACTTATGATCAATTTTCCCTCTAGAAATTTTCTCCTTGTTTACACTTCCTTGTCCAAAATATTTTTTGGGGGTGTCTTGGAAGAAGAAATTTTTAGGACTCTGTTAGATATTTGAGACCAGTTAGTACAAGCATTTTATACAGGTAAACAAAACATCTGTACCATTTCAACTTCTCCAGTCTATTTGGTACATATGCAGGGAGGTTTGCCATGAGAAGGTAGTGTCTCCCAGACAAGAATCTTCAAAAGAACATTGCTTTGAGAGGTCAACTGATCTGTGGTTTTACACATTGCTAACTACTAAAAGGTCCATGGGTTTGAGGGTGAAAATCAGCAGAGAAAGCCAAATGTAGAAATTCTCAGTATAGCAAGTGTTTAATATGTGCTTTGACTATTGAATGGATTTTACTGGCTCAAGTGTAAAATATGTACAGTGAAAGATAGCATCATTTGGGGGAAATCTTGTTCCCAGGGTATATTAGGTTGACACTAAGAGCTAAAATCCAGAATATGTTCTAATGTTATGATTGGTGAATACATAGCTTTTCTGGCTGGACTATATTACTTAGGAATATATTAATACTAAATGTTATGATTCCATTACAAAGAAAGGAAGGAGAGAACATTTTATGACAAAGTTACGTCGTTTCCTTCAAGAAAACTAACAAAATCTTGTTCCATAGGATAGGGATCCCTATCCCTGGAGCCGCAGACTGGTCCTGGTCTTCATCTGCGCGTCAGGAACCAGGCCTCTAAAAGGCTGGAACTGCTGTCACAGGGCGCTTGTATTCTGTTTTGTTAATAGATGACAAAAGCTGAGAGTTTGTTTTAGTAATGGTTTTAAACTCTATATGCCATTCTCTACATTTTTTTTCTCTGTGGCATTTTGTAATTTCACAAATATTAAAAAAATATGCCCAATATCAGAGATCCTGTGTTAGTTAAAGCTAAGGATGGGATTCTAGTGTTGCACTGCTGTTACTCCTAGGAACTCATAAATGCCTGAGGCATAAATCCTGACAAAGACCTCTCCCTCAACTCCATGAGGTTCCCATGGAAGCTGTTTAATGAATTAATTTACTTGTTTGGAATTGTCTAGTCAATAGCTGTGTAATTTCCTAGTTCTATAATGCAGATTATTGAGTAAAAGGCTGAACCAGAGCTTTGGCGTAGGCCTGGGTTTCTAAGTGGAATCTCCGACTTCGCAGCATACTCCTGTTGCTATTAAAATTTCAGAGGGCGCAAACGGCCCAGAGGGCAACTGAGTCAGGGCTGCTCTAGGAGGTAGGCATGTTTTCCTCCACAGCCACCATGGCAAGTACAAAATCTGAGAGGAAAGGTGAAGCAGGGACCCTGGTTTTCAAGGCATGATGGTAAAATGAGATCCGCAGAATGCTCAGGTTCTCTTCAATCATACTGATAAAAGTAATGCTGATCTAGTGTATATTATGCACTCTAAAACATTCATACTGTATGCATGCGGTCTTCTAGGCACCTCACATATAGCAACTCATTTCATTGTCATAACAAATCTGCTAGGTAGGGGCAAGAAGAAAACTGAGGTCCAATGATGGTAAAACTGAGGTCCAAATCCCAAATCATACTATGAGTTGGGATTTGAACCTAGATGGTTTGGTTTCAGAGCTAATGCTCATCACCATTTTGCTATACTTTTTCTTCAAAGGAGAATATAAAGATAGAGCAGATGAAAAATAATTTGGTATTGGTTGACAGAAGGTATGTTTAATTTGACAGGAGAAAATAATTTTATTTGTATTTGAAATTGATTGAGTCCTTATCACATAGTTGATATCTTCATTTAATTCTCATAATAATCATTTGAAACTGACACTTACTGATCCTATTTTGAAGAAGAAAAATCTAAGAAGAGGGAGACTAAAGTAATACCAAAGGTCAAAAAGTTGGTAACTTGTGAAATTAGGAAATGTTAACTATAGTTTTCATTCACTATGCCAGGCTTTTCTGTTAGGCTATGTGAGGAGGAAAGCTTTCTTCCTTGGTGTCTATCTTCTCTTGTGAGCAGTATATTTCACTGTTGTAGCAGTCAATTTTTGAGTGACATTAATTGTCCTAATCCCACACACGATTTAACTCTTGTCTATATTTTTTTCAATACAAATGCTATCCTCCATTTTTTACCTTGAGTTATAGTGCCTACTGCTTCTACCTTCTAAGGAAGCTTCCTTCTGGTATCCTCACTGAGCTAACTAGAGGGCCATTCTCAACAAATTAATGTGTTTTTATTGACATTTCTAAATTCACAATATGTTCAGCAACTCAGAGGATGAAAACAATTAGATTATTGCTGCTCCGCAAAGTTGTGCTTCCCTTCTGAGTGTTAGTTTTCCAAGCCATGGTATCTTTTATTAGCTTTTTCATAGTCAGCAGAAAAATACTTTCTACTTCCTTTACTTCTAAAACTATGGTTCCATTTCTCAAGGCTTCCATTTTTCCAGGATTTACCCCAATCCTAACAAAAGTTTATGTTTCAAAAAGTCCAATCTACTTTTCAATTGCACGCATTTCTTTCTTTTCTTTTCTTTTCTTTTCTTTTCTTTTCTTTTCTTTTCTTTTCTTTTCTTTTCTTTTCTTTTTTTTTTGACAGGAAGAATAGCATATTACTGGTAGAATTTAAAATGTTTCTTTTTTCTTTGTTTTGGTCTTAGACATGTATTCCCTGCACACACTCTTCTATATTCTGCTTTGTCAGTTTCTGCCAGAGCCAAGGATTAGTAGGTCTCTCCAAAGCATCTGCTATGTTAAGCAAACAAAACAAAATTAAACAAATACCTTCCCATTATCCTCTTCCCAATCGTAACATTTTTCACACAGGAAATAGACTTTTACATTAGGCTTTGACTTATTGATTCATCTGGCCTTTTTTTTAGTGGATTTGGTCTTTCTTATATCTTGTTTCCACTTTCCTTGACACAGGGCAAAAGTGCTTCTCCATGTACAACCACTAGATCCTTTTGAAATGACTAAGTAGTTTCAGGAGAATTCTTCCCCATGGTTTCTAGCTTTTGCTATTCAAATGCATTTACATTTAACTAAGTTGATTCATTATGAAAAATAAGTTCCCAGTTGTTCCAATTATAAACTATTGTCTATGTTTTCAAAGAGAGAGCCTCAAATGTTTCTTCATCTGTCTCTTTCTTGGTAAGTCAATTCAAGCTTTCTTTATGAAATCTTACATTCTATTAAAATAACATGAGTCTTAGGCATATTTCTTAAGAAAACAATTAGAATATCTTTATATACTCTTCTTTAGAAATAATTGTAAGTGGATATATAATTGTTTCTTTTTCCTATCTGTCTAGCTTGGTCTCTAAGATCTCTAACTTACAACTAAGAAAATCTCTGTCTTTCCATAGGTCAGTTAGTGTGTCTATCTTCATTTTTCTTACTTTTCCCCATTTTGCTTATTAAAAATGTATGACAAATCTTTTTTCTTAAGTGTTTCATATTTTAGTATGAAAACAGAAGAAATGTGAAAGACAGAGATTACTGGTTTTCCCTGTTCTGTACCTGACCAGCTGTGATCTAAATTGGTTATTTAAAATTTGATTGATCCAAATAATGAACTTAATTAAACTATTTAGTTTGTACTTAGGCATGCCTATTGAAAATCTTAATGCCCATTGTTTTGTATCTTGACATAAGATACTAGGAGAGTTTGATCTACTTTAATTGCTTTTTTCCTTAGAATTAAATTCAAATCATTGGAAATAGAAATTTATCGATATTACCTTCTAGATCCTCAAACATTTTATTGGGAACTATTCTGCCTCCTTGCCATAATTGAAACCCTGAGGACTAATTTCCCCTATAGCAAGTTTAAATGGGTGTTGCTTCCTTTACCATATTCCATGAACCTCAGGGTCAAGAAAAGGAGTTGGGAATTCTCTATTGCTCCTTCAAGGTGATTTTTCCTCTAAATCCCTTGTATTAGTTTGCTGCCATAACAAAGTACCACAAACTGAGTGATGTAAACAACAGAAATTTATTTTCTCATAATTCTGGAGGCTAGAAATCCCAGATCAAGGTGTTGGCAGAGGTGTTTCTTCATGTATGGATGGTTGTCTTCTCCCTGAATCTTCATGTCATCTTCCCTCTATGGAAGTCTGTGACCTATCCCCATAGGGACATACCTTAATGACCCCATTTAACCTTAACTGCCTCTTTAAATACATTGATACTGAGGGTTAGAATTTTAACATATGTATTGCAGGGTGGGAAGCAATTCAGCTCATAACACTCTCCTACCTATTCTTGTACCTTTGAAATAAGCTTCTACTGCCATGTTTCTCTCTTGGTTACTAATAATCACTGACCTGATTATTCTCATGTACTTAGCAAAAATGTAAACACCCAATTTACAAATCTTGACCTCATCTTGAATAATTTCAGAGCCATATCAATATCCCACCTTTCAATAATCTGTTTTAGGTAGTTCTTCAAATTCTTTCCACAATCACCCTTTGAATTCTGGCATCATCCATAATTGCTATATTCAAATCTCTGAATTAAATGTCACTGCTTTCTCTTCCATTTGCTTATTCTATGACTGTCATTTTAATTCCTCCTCACCATCACAAGAAAATGTTTAAAATCTAATTTTAACCAATAGTTCACATTTCTTCATCCACTTTTCTTCTTATGAAGATAGAATTTCACAGATAATAATTTTAGTTCTACTTTTATAAAAATTTATCAAACATCCTGTTTCTCTTTTTTTTCACTATACTTGTACAGCAAACCCTCAGCCATGGATGAACCCAGTTATAGCTTTTCTATATCCCAGCCCTGCAAGAGAAAGTTCAGTGAGTATGAGTTCCACTGTAAATGCAAGATATTTATATCTGCATTGCTTGTCAATCTTACTATATATCTCTGGCTAGCTCATGTGTTAGACTATAGAAAACTTAAAAAAAAACATATACTTCCACTTACTTTATTTCCTGCTCCATCTCTGACCTTATCTTCCATGTCACAGAGAAAATAGAAGCACTCATTTCTTTTAGGCCAAATATGAGGTCTGTCCAGAAGGATCCAGCCATGTAATATGATAAATACAGACCTTTACTGAAGAAAATACAAGATACAAGAAACAATGTACATAGGACTATGTTGCTTGAGTCCCCTTTAATTAGGAACCTTGGAACCTCATACAGGTTTCCAGTCTCCATCAACTGCCCTGTCATATTTTCCTGAATCTCATCAATGTTCTGAAATCTCTTCCCTTTCAGTGTGGTGATTTTAGTTTTTGGAAAAGCCCGAAGTCACAGGGCATCAAATCTGGGCCGTAGTGTGCCTGAGTCACCTGGGTGATTTGATGTGTCACCAACAATTTCTGCATGCGATGTGATGTATGAGTGTGCGTGTTGTGATCAAGCTGCTGATCACCAGTTGCCCATGGCTGTGGCCTTATGAATTATCCAAAGATTTTTGATGGAGGAATGTTCAAGCTTAACACAAATTTGATGTAGATTTGTTGCTCTACTTGTTCAGTCATTTTCAATGTGATGGCCACACAGTACACATGCTCACTCAATAACATCTACAGCCCCCACTGACTAGAAGAGTGAAGTCATCATTGCTCATGTATGTGCATTCCAGTCCACTCTTCTTGGCTACCGGGTTACATTGATGTCTCACAAACTATTCTCATTATATTAACAATGGCTGGACTTTTTCCAGACAGATCTGGTATACAAACCCATTCGGACCACATTGTATCCAACTGCCTATGATATCTTTCTTACTGTAGATTTCAGTGGAGTCTCAACAATATGATTTTTCCCCACATGAAACTCTCCCCCTTCCAATGTTACCTATCTCAGTAAGTGATGGTTCTATTCATATAGTACAATATTATAAACCAGAAATATTGATATTCCCCTTCTTTTCCCCTGTTTTTATACTCCTCCCAAGCTTTATTGCTTTTTCCTTCTAAATATCTTTATCTTTGCCTCCATATTTACTTCATTATCCTACTGCTAATTACCAATAAATATGTCTCATATAAATCCCTCTCTTACTTGTTTCCTTAACAACCCCCATTTCTTCACAATTCTAGAAGAATAACCTTTTCAAAACATAAATATGTTAATAGCACTACTTTTCCTCTTCTGTTTGAAATTGATTGAAGTTTGCCAGTTTTTTTTAAGACATTTTATTTATTTATCTTTAGAGGGGAAGGGGAGAAGAGAGGGATAAAGGGAGAGAAACATCAACGTACAGTTGCCTCTCTTGCGTCCCTTGCCAGGAACTGGCCCATGCAACCCAGGCATGTGCCCTGACTGGGAATCAAACCACAATCCCTTGGTTCACAGGCCTGCACTCAATCCACTGAGCTACACCATCCAGGGCTGCCAGTTTTTCTTAGATTAGTGATAAGGACTGTATTGAATATAGGACTCGGGGTGGTCTTTCCAGCAGCTCTTTCTTTCATCACATTTCTTTGCATTTCCGTTCCAGTTTTCTACCTTCTTTTAGTTAATTGTACAAGCTGGATTCCTCTTCTCACATTTGCACATAATATTCCTTCTTTTCATCTGCCTTTAATATTCTCAAGTACTTGACAAATTTATAACAAAATGAATGCATGAATGAAGCATGGATCAATATCTAAATTTTGGAGGTGGAATAACATATTTTAAATTAGTAAGGCAATTTTATGTATAAAAATGATAAATTCATGTTAATGACTGAGTTGTATAATGGTGAATTTGAATTGCCATGTAGATTTCTCGGAGCCAACTATGATATTCTCTTAACCAAACTCAACATCAAATCAATCATAATATATTTTTCCTATCTCTTTTGATTCACTTCACATCAATTTACTTGTTTCTGCCTTTAGAATAATAATGACCTTAGTTTCAGATGCTATTCCTTTTCATCTTATTTCCTAAAAGTATCATCCTCTTGTCTCTCTGATTCTAGTTTTATTTTTTTATTATATTTTTCCATTTTTTGAACTTTCATTCAGAATGATCTTATTAAAATGCAAAACATATCAAGTTACTTTCCAGTTTATGCACCCTCAGTGTCTTCTTATAGTCTTCAGGATGAACTCTGAAACCCCTAAGCATGGCCTCTCCTCTCCATTTTCCCTTATGTTGAAATTGCCTGTTTTCTTGTCTGTTTTTCTCTCTAGTTGGTTGGATCTTTATACTTATTCAACATAGCCAGGAGGGAGAAAATGACACGATAGGTGCTCCATAACATTAATAAAATAAATTAATGATGAATTAATAAATTCGAGATGTTTCAAAACAATAGAAAGCATTATTATGGAACATTGAAGTTATCTATTTTTTCTTCAGTTTCATGATAAATGAAATAAATTGCTATACTCTTTGCATAGGAAATTGTATTGCTAGCTTTTATTGAGGGCACATCCACAACTAGTGACTTAACATTGATTTTAAATTTGTATTATTGGTTGCCCCAAACCTATCCTTTGTCAAACCAAGTGAAATAAGGCATGTTCTCTGTATCCTCAAATCAAGCTGAAATTAATTTGCCTTGACTCTAGGAGCCCAATGTTCTAATAACATGTTTTACATGTTAGTGGAATGCCAAATACCTGAAACATAGAAGTTACTCATAATTGTGCATAGAGTAAAAAAGATTTGAAAATGAATAAATGAACTAAGTGGGTTCTGTCTTAGTTTTATATACAAATCATAAGATGGTTATTTTAAATTTTGAAAAGATGAGTCTCAAATTCATATTTTTTGCTTATTTTAGGTTTATATACATTTTTTATTTCCTATTTTTCTTATTTGCTATCCATCAGGTAGAATATGCAATCAATGTTTTATAATAGACTTTTTTTTTATCTTCTTGGAGATATTTGAACTTGATTAAGAGGAGGTGGTCTTTAGTTGTTAAACCATTTAAAAGTACAGGCAAGAATTGTACAATTCTTTAAAGAATGGAAATAGAAGTAATGGTTATGTATGTGAGCAAGAGGCTGGAGGATTTGAAAAATGACAATTTTTTGTTTAATAATGGGATGACATGGTTTTTTCTTTATTTTCCTTTTTTTAAGATTTTATTTAAATTTATTTTTAGAGAGAGAGGAAGGGAGGAAAAAAGAGAGGGAGAAAAACATTGATGTGGGAGAGAAATAATGATTGATGGCTTCTTATATACCCCAACTCGGGGGCCTGGCCTGCAACCCAGGCATATACCTTGACCAGGAATCAAATCCACGGCCTTGGGTTTACAAGATAACACCCAACCCACCAAGCCACACCAGTCAGGGCAGCATTGTTTTTTCTTGAAAAAGGAATGTTCATAAATAAATTAAAGCCAATTTCTTGGTAGCAATTTCAACTCAAAATAAAAGACAATGAAATTTATATCTCAAAATCTATACTGAAAATGACTTCAGAAAATATAAATTTGAAGTGAATGATTACTTATCTTCTCTTTCCTAATGCTTACTTTTGTCTTTATAAGTCTGCTGAACTCATTAGACTGCCCTTTAAAAATCTAGTGTTGGGAATTCAAATATACAAAATGTTCCTAATCTTCAATTCTCTTGGATTGCCCTTACCTGTTGATTTGAAATCTTGACATTTTTGGCATTTGTTATACAAATATCCAATATTTTAAAGTTATCTTTTATACAGTTAAACATTATTATACAAAAATCCATCAAGAAATTTAAAAATCAATACAACTTTGAGAAGGCTGAATTTAAATTTATGTATGCATTAAAAACTAATCTTATCACTGAATATAAAAAATAAGATATGAAGCCTATCTGAAAACAGCCCAGCCATTGTTATTATAATTAGAACAATTTGTGTGACATCAAAAAATGTAACATGGCAGCAAAGGAGAGTGGACTGGAATGTGCATGAGTGAACAGTGATGACTTCACTGTACTTGTCAATGGGAGCAGTAGATGCCATTGAGTGAACACATGTACTGTGTGGCCATCACATTCAAAATAACTGAGCAGGTAGAGCAATGAATCTGCATCAAGTTTTGCATGATGCTTTAGCATCCCCCTGCAAAAACTATTCAGATGATTCAGAAGGCTTTTGGGGATAATGCAATAAGTGCAGCACAAATAAACGTGTGGTACAAATGCTTCAAAGGTGGCGGAGAATCTGTTGAAAGTGATCCATGTTCTGGAAGGCCTGCAATAAGCAGAGCATTTGAGTATGTTGAAAATGTATGGACTGCAATGAACAATGGTCAGCGACTGACAGCGTGAGAGCTAGAAGCTGATCTGGGGATTCCTGAAACTACTTTATCTGAGATTTTGACACAGAATCTTGGCATGAAATGTATTGTGGCAAAATCCATTCCACAAATTTGGTTACCATAGCAGAAGGAACACTGTGTTGCAGTTGCTAATGACTACCACTACCAATAACCAGATTTCCTCAAGAAGGTGGTGACTGGAGATGAACTGCAGGTCTATGGTTATGATCCAGAAAGGAAGTCGCAGTTGTACCCATGGAAGTTGCCTGATTCTTCTTGCCTGAAGAAGGCACAGCAACATCACAGTGAGATCAAGATCATGTTAACTGTGTTTTTTAATTGGGAAGGTGTTGTCTATCATGGGTACACCCCTCTAGGCTGAACAACTAATGAGTACTACCTCAATGTTCTTCATCAGTTGAGAGATGCAATGCAATGAAAACGGCTGCAGCTATGAGCTACTGGTGACTGGTAGCTTCATCATGACAATGTGCCCCGTCATGTATTATATCTTATGCAGAGGTTTTTGGCTAAACATCAAATCACACAGGTGACTCAGCCCCCCTACAGCCCAGATTTGGTGCCCTGTGACTTCTGGCTTTTCCCAAAACTAAAATCACCTTTGAAAGGGAAGAAATATCAGATCATCACTGGGATTCAGGAAAATACAATGAGGCAATTGATGATGATTCTAGCAAAGGATTTTGCAGTGTTTTGAACAATGGAAGAGGCACTGGGAGAACTGTGTGAGCTCCCAAGGTGTCTATTTTGTAGGGCACTATGGCATCATTGTCCTATGTACAATGTTTCTTGTATCTTCTTCAATAAATGTCTGTTTTTATTACATGGATGGATACTTTCTGGACAGACCTTGTCATATATTGCTTTGTCTTTCAAAGTATTGCAATGTGAAAAGACAATTTCCAGGAAGAAAACTGCTAGTATTCTTTAATTTTTAATTCTCGTTAATTAAAGGGTTATAAGAGAAAACATCAATAATTTATTATTTTTACAGATAAAATATTAAATCTATAGAAATGAGCTTATAGTTCAGATGAACTATCTCATAGGTGGCTATGAGAATAATGGCTGGTTGGGAATGGGAAAAAGATACCAATAAATTGAAGAAACACAGGACTCATAGACAGATAACAGTATATGAAAAGAATCATACTCAACAATAAAAAATAATATATGAGAAACAGTTACAATAATTAGAAATTGCTTGACAAAAATACACTATCACAGATGGAATAAACAGTAAAGGCACTGCTTTACAATGATTTACTGCTAGACAATTACTTGTGGGAAAGCAAAAATGATTTGTTTAATGGTTCTTCAATAAGGAAATGCTCAGATTTCTCAAACCAGAACAATAGAGGGATGTGCGGATGAGGTGGGGAACATTGGAGGGTATAAGAGGCGGCGGGGGGGATTTGCACCATATGCTCTAATTTGGATTTGGACAGCTTTTTGGATGTCTTTATAATAAACAGGATTTCTGCTTTTTGTCTTCATGATGTGGGGTTTACATTGTGGGGGGAGACCCTACTAGTTTAAGGAAACAAATGAAAGACCCTCTGGTTTGAATATTTATTTTAATGAGAGGAAAATCCATTTGGATGAGAAAGGTGAAGAACAAGCAAGTTTACGCTCCCCTGATGTGCTCTATGATCACGTCTGTCTTATTCAGCTCTAATTTTCTTTGATTTTAACTCATCTGTATAACCAGACATCTGTGAGTATTTATGTCTTTTTTGGTTATGTGCTGTCCCATTCTGGCTATCCATCAAATCCAGAACAGACTTCCCAGCGATGTTTTATACAAAATGTAGAGTAGAATGATAACTGATTAGCATTACGTGATAAATGGACATTCTTCAGCTGAAACTATAAAGTGCAAAACAGCTGAGACAACATATGAGCAGGAAATATAGTGCACAGACTGTCTCTTGGTTCCTGTTCACACAGCTAATTTTTTACTGCTACAACTCAAAACTATATACAGCTCAGTGTCTGTATATTCTATCCAACAGATATAAAAAATAGGATATTGCCCTTTTGTCTGCACATACTTGGGGGAAGAAATGTTGATGACATATTACTAGGATGATATGTTTCTAAATGGCAAATAGAAAAAGGTAATAGTCAAATTGATGATTTCAAATCTTCTGCTACAATTTCTGAAGACATAGCTTGTTCCAAGGAAATGCTCTAGGACCAAGTCTTGTGGTATTTTATTCTTTCAACTTGGAGTAACTGATGAATCACTGAAATAGAGAGGGAAGATTTACAAACCTAAGTCTGCAAACTAAATGGGAAAGTGAGGCTGAGTGGAGACTGAGGTGTGAACTCCTGCTCTGTCTAAGGGTCTCGCTACTCTTTACCAGTTAATTGTGTCTCTCTACTAATGAGTATGCTTGTGTTTCAAATCTTCCATTTTTATTCCTAGAGAAGTTACAAATCCATATTTTTAAAATTATGTTTCCTAATTTGAAAAGTTTATATATTTTCCTTTTGAATACAATGAGTACTGAATGTCGACTGTTGAAGATGTTTAACTTATAGTTGCTGGTTTTTAACCTCTGTCTTAAATAGTTTTTTTAAAATCTTACAGTTGTATAGTACTAACAAGAGCTGACAATGAAATATGTAGAAACATATACCAAGCAACTATCGAAGTTTAAGCAAATTCTTATACTACATTGTATTAATACCAACTTTCTTAGTTGATTTATTAAATCATGAATGTATAATAGACCATTAAATCAAGTAGTAGTCTATTATAATAATTTTTCATCAATTAGTACTTTATCAGATCAGCTGGAAGAATCCTGATAGATTCTCTTATCCAATTCACTCACTGCATAAATGAAAACAGAGTTCGAAGATTAGGTGATGAGACCAAAGTACTAGGACAAACTAACAATAAGCAATGCCTTGCAATAATTGTTTCTCCCACATTTTCTTTCGGTGCCCCCTTCTTTTTTTTTTCACTACATCTAGCTTCTTAATTGCAAAAATGGGAAAAGGGCTATATTATAACTTAGCTTCAATTGTTACATTAAGTCTTTCTGTCTGTAATTGTTGCATTATTACAACAGAATTATTATTATTAATTATTATTAAATTAGGGTTTACTTAGCACAAAGTGTGAGGACAAGTTTTCTTTTTCTTTTTCTTTTGTTTTTTTCAAATACAAGCAGAATTTATTTAAAAAGTCACAGAGATAGAAGAAGCGAGCTGTGGAAGAAGTAAGCCATCCATGCTAGGCTGCACGGACTCAGGAAGCAAGTTACAGTGGCAAAAGAATGGCCTTGGAGCTTAGAAGAAAACAAGCAAAGATACACACCTGGAGGGAAGAAAGCAGGGTGGGGAATGTTGTGGTGTGCCAGACAGAAAGAGAGAACATGTGTAAATGCATATGAGTGGCTGGGTCCTTTGTCTTAAGGGCTTTTAGCTGTTTTCCAAAGGCTGGGGATTTTAGGGGAAGTCTCAGGTGAGGAACTCAATAGAATATTCATCAACTTCCCAGGTGTGTCCTTTCAGGGTTGTGGTTTCTACTGATTGGTTGGCACCAGGTCACAGGTTTATTAGTCATGCAGTTGGTCCTGATGTCAGCCATAGCATTGCCCTGCCTGGCTTTGCTGCTTTTCTGGTTCTGGAGCTGAAACACAGCTGAAGTTTAGGTATTCTCTCTAGGGCTTAATGCTTAAGAGGACAGTCACAGGAGTGTTTGTATGAGTCCTATGAGGATATTTTTCTGGCCCCCTTGTCCCCTCTCTAAAGGGTGTCTACCACATTAACAGCAACATGCCAGGGTAGGGAAGTTCAGGGGAAGGTCTAAACCACTTGACAGCCATATTCAAGGGGAGGAGAGGTCACCTTGGGGATGAGGTCCCACCCTACAATACTTGTGTTCCTAATTTTGCCTGTTGCTAGCACCTGGGGTTTCCTGCCCTGGTGACCTTCTGTACCTGGCTCATCCTTAAGCAAATATCCTTATATCCTCATTAAAAACCCATTACTTTTAAGAACTTTAGGTAGTTTTCTTACAATCAAATCCTAAGAATGATTAAATCATTCTTTTGTATGATAAATACATTTTTTAAAACTTAATAAATGGCAATTCTTGTTAACTTAATTTAAGTTCATTTTTCTTAAAAGTTATACAATGGACTTTCTTCAGTAGCATTTTAAACCTGAGAAATTTTAAGTTCAAGTATATAGACTAACCTTTTTATCTAATCAAATTGGAGATTTTCAATTTAAAAAGTTGATCTGTATAATTAATATCTATTTTGCTTCAGAGATTAAACAAGTCATATTTGTCATCATAGTGGTCCATTTATTAATGTCTAAAATCTAATAACCATGCCAAAGCTTAAATATTTCTAATTGTTGCAATTCTTCAGTGGCCTCTGGGTGTTTGTTTCAATACTATGGAGTAAATTAAAATGTGGATCATTACATCCATTTCATCGGGAAGTAAAAATTCTTTTCTGTGAAACATAACACTAACATATTTTTATGCATGAAGACTGTGGACAGGTAAATTCTAGTTAAATTATATACTTCCTTTAATTCATGACCTCACTAATTTCAGTTAGAATTATACTAGATATTGTGCATATTTTTTGTTTATTTTGATTGGAGAATAATTTGTAAAAGCATTTAAAACCTTTGCAATGTTTTGTATCAAAATTTTGAGGATATATTTAAATCTGACATTTGATCTTTTAAAAATCCCATATTTAAAAATTTGTTAATGTTTTCTTAAAGTATTATTTTCCCAATTTCTTTTTTTTTGTAATCTAATGAGATTTTTATTAAGCCTATTTTCAGTTCTAAAAATATTCAAGACAATTTATTATCATGAGCCTATTGAATGATATATATAGTTTTTGTGCAGGAAAGGAGGATTGTAATCACACTGACATTTTGTCTTTTGGGGTACAAATTGCCTTGTGTTGCCTCAGGTCTTCCCAGGCACCATACTGTAGATACCTCACTGTAAGTTTGATATATCTTCCGGCCCTAACCTTTACCTCTACCACATATTTTGTGCCTCATTTCCAAAGACTACCTAATAAATCAATTTTTAATATGCTAAGGACTGTAAAATATTAGGTCAAGTAAGCTTAATAGTGGGTATTCACAAATAGTGCCTTAATTTAACATAGAAATCCAGTTTTATAGCTATGCTAACCTTGAAGGTACACCAGAGCTGTTAGCTGCCAGATATTAAAACATATCCTCTGCCTCTTCTGTAATATACCCAGTCCCCTACGTTAACTGTAACCTTATGCTGCCTTGTGCTCTATATCCCAACCTGTTTCCAAAATCTTTGGCCACTAACATCATTAATGTCATGGATCCTACTTCCTTTCTTAAACTTAGGTCTTTGTCTATAATGTGTCTCTTGTCTATATCTTTGGCTTCCCTCTTTGGCTATGATTTTTACTACTTATTTGAACCGAAGTAGGTCTGCGTTAGGCAGAAAGATGAGAAAATAAGTGCAAGATCAAAATAATCAGCTAAATTTTTAGAGAAATAACAGAAAATTAAATCATGGACTCTCACTGTTGTACTCTCATGTGGTATTTAGAATGGAAACATGTTTGAGCAATTGGACTCAGCTCCCTATGTCAAAGATTTATATTGATTTTATGGTGGCACCATGAATTGATTATTTGACAAAATGGTTTCAGTGCCTTTTCCAGAGAAATATAGGTAAAAATATTCCTAGATGAATGCATAAAGTATTTGTCATCTATTTTCTAAGATTATCTATCTTGATAGGCTTTAAACAATGACATTTGGTGTTATGTCATTTCAATGCTTAAACTTTCACTATTACTGCTTCCAGAATCGTAGTATTTTGGAATTTAGATTTTACTACAAAGAAAACTACTAATGTTTTGTATGTAGTGTTATAAAGGTTTATTTTTTCTCTAATCCCAAAGTAATTGCTTCAACTAAGCTGTACAGTTCAGTGTATAGTGATATAATAAACAGGTGTGAACTTCAAAGATACAGAAACAGCAAACCTTAGATATTTCCTGCATTCCTTTCTCCCACATATTACCTGGGGCAGATGGGGTAAGAGGAGTTGCCTAAACATTGCTGTTGTGTTACCTCATTCTTTCCTCATTATTTTCTATTATTTCATAATGATCTTTATTGTTTAATACATTACATGCTATTTCCCACCTAGTTTGTCCTCCTATAAAAGGTCAGTATATAAAGAATAGAGACACTTTTTATTGATGAATATGTACAGGTTTTCAGTAACATGCAGGGACTAGTATATTCTGCAAATGGATGAAAGAGCAACCCAGTACATACTTACATATATATGTGAGTACGAGGTTATGACAAAATCTTTCAATAAACTGAAACCTTCCAGATCACGTACACTTAGTGAATAAGAATTGCTCAAAGACTGCCTTAGGTATAAGAAAGGATAAGAAATCAAAGATATTTCTGAGGTTCTGGAAGGCCATATACTACTTCCCCTTCCCCTACCCCAACTATCTACTTTTTATATCCACTGATCAATGTGTGAAATTCTGCTGTTATAATTTAATTTCTAATTTACAGTTTTGGGGCTTGTTGAGAATAAATTATTATCAGAAGATTAATATTTGGTTGGCCAAAAAGTTTGTGTTTCCCATAAAATAGAAGACATATTTTTCATTTTCACCAATAACTTTATACATTTGGTTATTTTGATTATGTCCACTATCTCCTGTGTGGTACAGCATTGGTTGTTCTCAACTGATGTCCCAATTTGATCGTTATCAACTGCAACAAACCACTTTTGATATGTTCAATCAGTCATGCTACTGTCTCCATCCCCTGAACTAATCTTTTTTGCATCCCAGTTGTGTTCTTATCGTTTCTTGAAAAAATATAATGTAATATGCCAAAAATGTTGTGTATTTTCTTCCATCCTGAATTTTGAAATGGCTATACAAAAATTCACCAATTTTGATAAGTTTTCTTTAGATGTACACTGATATGACAGCTATCACAGTACAATCTAAGAAAATTGTTTCAAATGAAGTTAAAGACAACTAAGTGCTATTAGAGCCATCTTATGGAAGCAAAACAAACAAAAATGAAAATTTTACCCAACACAATACCTTACGTGTAAAATAATAAAAATGAGGATTTATTTTTAATAGGGAGCTTACGGAATGATTATGGGAGCCTTAGAAGTCTTTGAAAAACAAAGGTGCTAAACATGCTTTTGTGAACATTAAGGAAATAATGAAAGGATACACACTGTGCTGTTAATACTTCTCATGAGGTTGGGTTTTCACTGCTGTGATGGCGGAGAGGGATGGATAAGTGAATTTTAAAATTATATATTTTGTATTGTTTTATTTATTTTTAATTATTCTTTAAAATAAATTTTCTTTCTTTTTTAAAAAAATTTTTAAACTATTTTTGTTTATTTATCTTTAGAGGGAAGGGAAGGAGAGAGGGAGAGAGGGAGAGAAATATCAATGTATGGTTGCCTCTTGTGCATCCCTTGCTGGGAACTGGCCTGCAACCCAGGCATGTGCCCTGACTGGGAATTGAACCACCATCCTTTGGTTCACAGGCCCACACTCAATCCACTGAGCTACACCAGCCAGGGCTATATTTTGCATTGTTTTAGTTGTTATAATAAATATGTGTGTTTTGTAATAGAATGTAATAAAGAATGAAAATAAAGAGATTGGGAATAAAGAAGACCATTAAGTGGGAAAGGACCCTTTATGGGAGAAATTGATTCTTATAGTTTTCACAGTTTTACTCAGAACTAGTCTGTGAATGCCACAGGCTGGCTATCAGATAAATTTAATGTGGCCCATTAAAGAAGATTTAGTGACCATAGTATGTAGGTTGGAAGGTTCAGCTATGATGATTCTCAAAAGTAATTCTGGAGTACTGCTAGTTTAATTAGCCTATTCTTGCGTACCATCATCTGGCACTACAGGTACAACCCTTTAGGAGGGCCTAACTTCATTCCTGTGTAAACAACCACAACAAAACAAAAAATAAAGCTTTGACATGTAAACATTTTTACTATTAAAATAGCAGAAAAAAATTGCCATGATAATATAATATCTTTGTGAAGGGTGGCAAATTTTTTTACATAAACACCAATAGCATATATATATAGATAGATAGATAGATAGATAGATAGATAGATAGATATAGAGAGAGAGCACACATTGTTACTAATATTAGTACCCAAGACTCATGTAATCCGAAGTTTAAAAATTAGGCCAATTGCTAACTTTTTTGGAAGCTCATAAATAACTTTTTAAAAAAGACAGAAGTAGCCCATTTCCTCACAGTCAAATGTATGGTATTTCTTACAACATAATTACTTTGAGATATTGCCTTCTTAATCAAGTTTATTTATTATCTTAAGGGGGAAAATTATAAA
This sequence comes from Anoura caudifer, assembly GCA_004027475.1. Classification (NCBI taxonomy): domain Eukaryota; kingdom Metazoa; phylum Chordata; class Mammalia; order Chiroptera; family Phyllostomidae; genus Anoura; species Anoura caudifer. The sequence goes on along the minus strand of PVKU01004269.1, from coordinate 103,137 downwards.
TGCTCAAAAATATTTATTTATTATTCCACTAGTACAACACAATTATTTTTGTTTTAACATTTGCTTTGATTCTTATCCCTTTCCATATAAGTTCAATTATGGTACACACAAATATATATATGTGTATATATATGGTTATATATAGTTATATAGTATCTTATAATGATTCATTTTGTATTTTGAACAAACCTCGCATTTCTGGGATAAATCCTACTTGGTTATGATGTATAATCCTTTTTATGTTACTGTAATAAAGTTGCTTAGTGTTTTGTTGAATATTTTGCAACCGTTTTCACAAGAGATATTTTAGGAGGCCCTTAATTAACCCCTCTATAAGTAGCTTCTCAACACTCACATTCTTTAAAAGAACTTCTCAATATTTTTAGTCTTATTTTAATGAGTAAAACTGTTATATATATATATGCATATATATGTAAAATATCACAAATTTGAACTATGCTTATTCTTTATTTAGCAAGAACTACATTTCTTATTAAACCAGATAGACTTCTAGTATTTTAGCATGATTTAGAACCATTGGGATTTAGTTTTATTCTTCATTCCTGAGCAGGTCAAACATCGTTATTGTGTTTATCCAGTATTTCTCTCTTGTCATTTTACCCTTACTTTGGATTTTCTTTCTGATTTTTGTCAGAGCCTCAGAACATGTTAGAATGTATTTTTATAGATCAGCCTATCTTACTTTATTTTTGCTGGCATAACCTAGCAATATTATTTTACTCATTACAAATTACTAAACTTGATCCTGCATGCCCTATACATAGTTTCTAACATACTGGTGTGTTCATGTTTGCTTTTCTGGGGAAAAGAAACTGTACAGGAATTCCTTAATGTTCTTCTGCATTATTTACACTACATTGATCAATCCAAATCAATCCAGTGTGTTCATTGACAGAAGAAAACTTCTTTAATTGCACTGAAAGAATACAAAATAAAATATCATTTCTTTTATAATATTCAGTTTGTATAAAGGTTCTTTGTAATTCTTCTGAATCATATTAAAGTACCAGAAGTCCCTCTGCTTCAATAAGAAATCTTGTCCTTGCTTATTAAAGAACAAACCTATTTCAAGTATGTTAATCTATAATTCTGTTTATTTTGTACTCTAATTACTTGCTTAGGTACTAACATCCCAAATGGGACAGGGATGCTTGAGATAGAACTGTGACAGCAAAATATATCATGGAAAAAAGGAGAAGAGAAATGTTCCGCACTTTTCAGTGGGCGAGAGGTGGAGGATGAAGATGGGAGTTGGTGGCAGAGTTTTGGTTGCTTTATGAGCATCTTGCAAACCCTGAGTATATATGCTCCCAGTGTGGTTGTGAGAAGTGGCTCCGCTCTACTCTGTAGGCTAGAAGTCTCCCAGGGTTCTGAAAAAAAAAAAAATTCCCCATGCATAAATAGATAAATAAATGCCCTGAAAATGTCTCAATGGAAATGTGATTCATTCCTGCAAAGTGTAACAATAGGTAAGTCTTCCCGATTTCACCATTCAAATAGAGGTTAAAACAAGGAAACCAGTGGAAACCGGAGGGTGAAAAAATGGCCAATAATAGCAGTAGTGAATCTCTAGAAGAACAATAGAAGGGTAAAGTCTATTTTTTTTTTGAGTAGGGGTTTCCTAATCTGGCCTTTCTCTTTCCTTTAAAGTATTTGCAAGTTACTGGTGGATGAAGTCCTAAAAGAACAAGAGAGAGACAGATTGGGAAATGCCTGCTACTTACACATTTGCCTACTTGTTATTTTACAGTTTCCCTGGCTAATTTCATTTTCCCAGTTATTGTTTTTATTCTATGGAATTTTTTTCCCTCACTGTATTCTACTTCTGAAAATGCTCTTGTTAGGTCAACAATCATATCATTGTTCAATGTAATTCACACTTTCTGCTCTATTTTATTTAATCCCTACCACATTTAACATGGCTGATCCCCCTCTTTTTGAAATCCCTTCCTTCCTTGGCTTCCAAGTCTGTATTATTTCTCGGTCTCTTTATGCTTCATTTACAACTCCTTGTAAGACTCTTTCTGACTTTTCCTCTCTTATGTTCTTTAATCACAGAATAGTGAAAAGTTTCATCATTCATTCTATTTTTCTCAAAATTCACCTAGCTGTCTAAAGCTAGTGACTCCCAAATTGCAGTGCTTAGACTAAACATTCTTTCTGAGCTCCATACTCATGTTTTCAATAGTCTTTTTGATTGTTTCTTCTCAATAATAAATGTTATCTTATATTTAACATTGAACATTTCTACATTCCAAACCTGTCTCTCTTTTTGTATTTATTGTTTTGTTTAATGGCACTAATCAGTAACAAACCACCCATCTTAGAAGTATCTTTAGCCTACTGTTTACTACTCATTTTCCACATCCAGTCACTAACCAGGCCATGCCGAACCTCTCTTCTTCAATAATTCTTAAATTCATTCTCTTCCTTCCTTCACTGCTATGGTTAAAATAAACTCTCTGTTAAAAAAATTAATGGAATATAAGGAGGGGAATCGAGGAGGAGTAAAGCAGAGAAGGAAAGAGAACCAGTCAGTGGACACAATACCTAACTGACCAAGTGTGACTGCTAGACCTTGAGAATCTATCCCCTGAGAAGTCCTATAACACCCCAGAGTTAAGGACTGGGAAGGGGACAGGTTAAGGAAATGATGGAAGAATTTATCAACTTGATCCCATATTCTGTTGGTCAAAAACTGGTCCAGGGGCTTTATAGCCTCACACGTTTGGGTTACACAAAAGTGGGTATCTAGTGGGACTGCAAAAGTCAACACTAAAGTCTCAGGACTAGAAGCACAAGGCATGTGACCAGACAAGGCCATGTGAGAAAGTGTTGCCAGATTATAAACAACTGAGGTCAGACAGAGCCATGCAGAGACAGGTAGCCAAGCCTAACAGGATCCGAAGTGTTGCATCATAGGTGTCTAACACACTTTCTCTTATCCCTTTTAAACCTCATCTAGCCTGTTTTCTGCAAAGCCACCAGCCTGATATTTTAAATTGCAAATCCAACCAATCCAGAGTTAAAACTTTTCAGTGATTACACAAAGCTCATATGACAAATTTAAAAATTCTTAATATTGAATACAAGGGAGTCTTTCTTATCTTTGCAGCATTTTGAATACTTATATTCATGTCTCCTAGGAGACAACCATAGGGAATGACCAATAGTTTATGCCTGTTTGTTGACTTGGGGATTCTTCTGTTCAGGAATCTAATATTTATTATTTGTAGCGGCTCAACTGACTTTTTATGTGATACCTTCTCTGCTATCTCTTGACATAAATGAGTAGTCTTTTCCCTAAACTTCTCTAACTTCTGGCTCATAGTCAAATACAGCATACAATAAAAATGGCTTAAGAATTTACATGTATAGGGTAGAGTTTGCTTTCTATTCACTTTAATATTATCTAGGATTAGCAAAAAATCTACAACATACCAAAATGTACTAAATGTGGTAGGTTTTATGAAGGAATAAATCTTATATTTGCTTCTGCAAAAATCATCTCATTTTGAATTTCAATCAGCAATGATCAACCTTTGCCTTATAATTTATACACATTTATCACATTTATGTGTTTTTTGTATAGTATCAGTTATTTGCTTCCTGTTGATCCATTTATGTTCCAATGTTTTGATTCTTCACCTGGATTTTAAACTTAAGAATAAGATGAAGTGAGACTTCTTGGTGTTTTTCACAACACTGTGTGCAGAAAATAAGCTCAGCAGTCACTACATAATTCATTCAACAAGTGAATGAATAAAATGAGTATTTCATTTTTATCATAAGTTTCACTTAAATTGTTCTGTCTTTTTTAATTTCAAGAGCTTGAACTGAGTCAAGGAGCAATTGTTTTTCAGTTCTTTTTTATCCTAGTCATTCTGCTTTATCCCATTTGTGAGTTGATGAAATTAGCTCTGAAATATCACGAGCAGTTTCTTCTACACTCTATGAGGTTTTTAGGTGTTGAGCACTATTTAACACTACATTAAGAGAACTGTGACAGTGTTTTCATAACCCTAGGGTGAATCCAGAATTTTTAAGGATCTGTGTAATAATTGATGAGAATTAATAACTATTACAGAATTGTAGGGCTGAGTTATTACTCAGGGATTCATTGTGCATAATATTTGCACATACATGAAAGATAAACTCTCAGTATTTGTGATATAAAGAAGATACCATCACATTCTCTTTCTGAACCAATTTATAAAGAATTTGTATTCTTTTCACTTGAGTATATAGAAGAATATGAAAAAATATCTCTAGAAAAATTCATATGTCTGATATGAGAGAGAAGCAAGGCTAATTAAAGAATTAATTTTCTTTACAAAGTGAGGCCACTAAATATGAATACATGAGCTTTATTTTTTAATTTTGTATTGTATTTTTGCATTACCATTTAGCCCTTTATACCCTCCTCCCCCTGCAAATCACCAACTGTTGTCCATGCCCATGAGTCCATTTTCCTTTTGGCTTATTCCCTCCACCCTGTAACCACCCCCATCATAGCTGTCATCCTGCTCTCTATGAGTCTGTTTCTACTTTGCTTGTCAGTTCAGTTTGTTCATTGGATTCCACATATGAGTGAAATTTTACAGTACTGGTCTTTCTCTGACTAGCTTATTTCACTTAGCATAACATTCTCCAGGTCCATGCAAACTGTTGCAAAGGGTAAATATTTCCTTTTTTAAGGCCTAGTAGTATTTTATTGTGTAAATGTCCCATAGCTGTTTGTTTCATCCACTCATCTACTGATGGACACTCGGGCTGCTTCATATCTTGGTGATTGTAAATAGTGCTGCTGTAAACACAGGGATGCTTATGTTCTTTCAAATTAGTGTTTTGGGTTTCTTCTGATATATTCCCAGAAGTGGGATTACTGGGTCAAAAGGCAGGTAAGAATAAATTCAAAATGGGTTAAAGACTTAAATATTAGACCTGAATCCATAAAAATCCTAGAGGAAAACCTAAGCAGTAAAATCTCAGATATTGTTCATAGCAATATTTTATCTGATATATCTCCCAGGCAAGGCAAATAAATAAAATAAATAAAATAATTAAATGGGACTACATCAAACTAAAGTGTTTTTGCACAGCAAAAGAAACCATCAACAACAAAAAAGAAAACCCATGGAATGGGAGCACATATTTGCCAATTCATCCGATAGGGGTTAGTAACCAAAATTTATAAAAATCTTATAAAACTCAACATCAAAAAAGCAAACAATCCAATTAAAAATGGGCAAAGGACCCAAATAGACACTTCTCCAAAGAGGGCATACAGATGGCTAATAAACATATGAAAAGATGCTCAGTGTCACTAATCATCAGAGAAATCCAAGTTAAAACCACAATGAAATAGTCACCTCACACCTGTCAGAGTGGCTATCATCAATAAAACAACAAACACCAAGTGCTGGTGAGGATGTGCAGAAAGGGGAACCTTTTTGCCCTTTTTGTGGGAATGCAGATCAGTGTAACCACTATGGAAAGCAGTATGGAGAAACCTTAAAAAATTAAAAATGAGTAAGTGCACTTTAAATTTTTTCTATTTATAGTAACAAGTACCTTAATTATTCAGAAAGATACTTTGCAAGTTAGAGGACATATAGTACCTAAAGTTCATGAGCCCTGAGATTAATTAATGAAGCTATTGTTGTGTTTTTAAAATCACATGTTAGAAATAGAAAGAATGATTTTTAAACAGGATAATTTTTTCTCTTTCTTGCTTTTGTGCTAATATATAACAAACAAACAAGAAACTTTCTCTTCTGCATTATCTCTTTCCTGCTCTGTTTTCTTGTTTTCCCCTTGTCTTCTGTGAGGAAAGATTGATTTAGACAGCTTGTAGAGAATAAGGCATGGAAGGGTATCAGAAAAACAAATTGCTTGCTTGTAAACTCTGAATTTATTCCAATGTATCATGTTTAGATTATTTGTTTTTTTAATGAATTATTTTCGTAATTATCACCCAAGGACATGCTTATAGATGTTAGAGTGATGGGAAGTGAAGGAAAGGGAGAGAAGCATCAATGTGAGAGAGAAACACTGACCTGTTGCCTCTCACACACACCCCAACTGGGACTGAACCTGCAACTAGGCATGTGCCCTGCCTGGGAATCACTCCCTTCAGTCTTTAAGATCACACTCCAACCACCTGAACTGCACCAGCCAGGGCATAGATTATTCATTTACTAGTTGTTTTTAATAACTAACTGGTTATTCATTTATCATTATCTTTGGATAGCTCCATGTATGCAGGAGGTTATTTCTTTCATTTGTTTTCTTTAGAAGTCTTATAGTTTAAAGCAGTGATTTTCAATCTATGTGCTACAAGAATTTTTAAAACACTCAACACCTGACTGTTTAGCAAGAGGTACTGACCTCTTTTCCCTAGATGGTCAAATAAAAAAATGCAATAGCCAACACAACAATAACCATCTGATATGAATGAATCAAATCATACCTATTTTTGTCAGATTGGAAAAAATATAACATATTTTTGGTGTGTTGCAGAATTTTAGTAATTAGTTTATATGTGCCATGATAGGAACAAGGTTGAAAATCACAGGCTTAGAGAAAAGAACTGGAAAAAAACTGGAAAAGAATCTGGAAGTCAATGTCAATATTTTAATCAAGGAATAGGTAGTACTGACTGAGATTGCAAAAACAAAAGGCTAATACAAAGTATTTTATAGAAAATGGTTTTTAGTTAATGTTGGAAGGCTATGCAAACATTTTTACCTCCATGACTACTAAACATTAGCAGAAAATTTTCTAGTCATATCCAGAATGTGAGCTAAAAGACTTGTAGTTGTAACAGCCCTTGTTGATGAAGAGATCCATGTTGGAATTTTAAAAATATATGTGCGTTGCAACATCCATACAAAAAATAATTAAATGATAATAATTTCATTTGAATGCTTTAATAAAATAAAAGCAGAAATGAGTATCAGGATGTGAGTGAATCCTGCCTAACATATTCTATCAAAATGTGTTGAAAGAAAATCATTAAAAATATGTAATACAGAAGTCACTGAATTTAATTGAACTAGATTTGTTTCAAATCGGTAATTACTTTTAAGGTCAGATATGGAAATTAAAGAAAAAAAGGTGAATACATTATTAAAAGAAACAAACAAAGCTGACCTAAAATAAAATTAACTCGAATTATCTTAGAGGGACCTATGTAACCATATAAGCAGTAAAAAGCAAAAGAGAAAGACCGGAGAGTCAGTGAGACGTCGTACCCCGGAAAGGGACGGCAGAGAGATCTCAAACAGGAGGGGAACTCAATCCATGGTTGGAGGGAGACCATGGAGAAAGCATCTGAAGAAATATGAGGGTCTATAGGAGCAAAGAGTTACTCCTAGCAAACAGCCAGTGAAGAAACAGCCACAAGGAAAATCTACCGACAACCTGAATAAGCTCAGACAAGTAGATTCTTCCCAGAGCTTTTTAATGAGTCCGATTGACCAAATACATGAATTTCATTCTTATGAAACCTGGAACAGAGAAACCAGTCAAGCCAGCCAAGATTCCTGACTTAAAAAGAGGTGACACAATAAAATTTGCTTACTTGAAGCTGCTGAAAAAACAGAACAACAGCCACAACAACAATAAAGCATTTGTGTGGATTCCATTTCCTGGTGCCCTGTGTCAATAATATAAACTGGCACTTACACAGTTAATCTCCTGCATCTCTGAAACCTATTGTTTAGGAATAATTCCAAATAAAAGCACACAAGATAATAGATGAAGACATAATTATAATTGAATAATTAGATCTAAATATGAAAGCTCATATTTTATACTTAAAGCCTAAAATTATATGACAATGACTGCCATACCTTAAAATCAAGATGTGCCAGGTCTTCCTAATCCTGACCCATCAGTGCATGGGGTACAGTTTTCTATTCACAGAAAACTTCTTGTGAATCGTGGATGCTTCTAATCTTTTTCTGTAGATAGTTTTTACATTTCTTTTAATATTTAAATTATTTTACATTTTCATTAGCCTAATTTATTCTGTAAATAGACTTTATATGACCATAAATGAACCATTTATAAGCCACATTGATTTTTTCTCAGCCACAATCATAAATGTGGCTTCAGAGCCATGTAATGGTAGTTATTATTGCACACTTCCTATGCACTAACATTGTCTAATTGAGGAGAATGTGGTGATAGCTGCAGGATCCTTCTTCTGCTAACCCTGATCCTTCTTCTGCTAACACTCTTTCCTTTACTAATCTTTATCGTATATTGTTTTCAAAGGTTTCCATGACACACAAATATTACTGTGAATGCCTTGGGAAAGACATGTGTCAGAATCTTTGATTATCTTTGCTAAGGACTCCAAAATAACTCTGCACTCTGCATTAAGAGACTCTTACCTAGCCATCATATTGGCATGTGCTCTAAACCATAAAATCTACAGTAAAAATGCCTTAATTTCTCTTCCAAATCTTTTTTGCTTTAAAATCCCATGTCAGCAAACAGCAGTTCCATGTAATTATTTAAACTATAACTATTTGTCCTTTTTTATTCATTCATTATCTAATTCACTTCCTCAAATACATGTTCTATACGTATCAACTATTTTTCACTTGTGCAGCTACTATTTTAGTTTCAACCACTTTCATCTCTCACCCGGAGAGTTCTGGACCGTTCTCATTAGTTCCCCTACCTTGACACTTGCCACCCCTTTCCTCCCCACCACAGCATTCAGAGTGACATTTAAAAACTGAAATTAGATTGTCATTTTCCTCTTAAAAACTCTACAGATTATTTCTCTTTGGATTTAGAATAATGTTCAGACTCCTTATGGTGGCTTTTCAGGCCCTGCTCAAGCTGGTTCCTGAATAACTCTCTTTCTTTCCTACTTCTTTTGTCCTTAGTTGAGTTTGGCCTTATTATACTTCTTCCTTTTCTTCAACTGTAACACATTTGTTTGGATTTCACTCTATAAATATCAGCTCTTCAGAGACCATCCCTGACTATCCTATCTAAAGTAACTTCATTCCATACCCATTGTTTGAATTCATTTTCATTGAAGTACTCTATTATCTGATTATGCTTTTTTTATGCATTTTCTACCTCTGCCCTCTGGAATACAAATTCCATATTACTAGTCACATTATCTTTGTTTTCCCTGCCATGTTCCCAGTTCTTCTCACACCATTAATTATGTGGTAGCTTTCGATAATATCTGGTAGGAAAATGCATCAATATTCTTAGAATGATTTCCCTCTGTGAGTGAAGTCCTTGGTTCAAATGGTATAAATTTATGGTTTTTTTTTTTTGGTAACATAACAGTTGCATGTCTTTCATAAATATTATATTAATTTTCAATTCAATGAATGAGAGTATCTTTCTTTTTTAAACACACATCAAATAAAAGGAATTACATTAAGAAGAAATACTGTCAATTTTGGGGTAAAAATATCTTGTACATTTTGATTTTTTGTTAGTATTGAGGTTGAATTATGTATTATTTATTTTTGAGGTGTTTCTTAATTTTGGTTAAATGTGAAAATAACCTTGTAGGTTAAAAACCACAATAATATCTAAGTCACATTTCTAAAAATTCCAATTTAATTTGTCGAAAGTGGCCCTAGTATTTTTTTAAAAAGAACTTCAGGGGTTAATGATCTCTAGTCAGGGTTGAAAACCACTGAAATTCATTAATAAGTATTTTGTATGCTTATATATGCAGCTTCAGGATTGGGCATCCTTCTATGAAATTGGAAGAATAAATACTGGTAAAATAACCTATTAGAAGATCTTCATAGTTTCATCCCATTTTTAAAAAATCTGTGACAATTATTGAGCCATAGTCTCTCAGCTTCAAACTTACTCTTTCATGCTCTACTTTGCAATGCTAAGACCCAGATATTACAAAACGTGTTTTCTCCTTTGCCAGCTGGTTCCTGTCAGGTTCTTCCAGTGGTGGGGAGGGGCTGTGCCACAGGAATACTGGAGGCTTGGAGGCAGAAGACATTTTCTATTACCGTCAGCATCTGCTATGCAACACTTCTTCACCTAATGGCAGCAGTTTGCCACAGTTGAAGTCCTATGTTCCAGCTTATTGTGTTCCCAGCAATCAGAGAACCGGACTCAGTAGAGACATTCTCTTCCAATTCTAAATCCCAACTCCTTATGGTCTCTCCCCTGACATCCTGACGCTCCAATAATACCCAAGCAGTGTCCCCTTATCAGAGGGTCTAAGTCCTGGTTCTATGGGGCCTCTTTTCCAAGATTTTACACATAAATCCTTCCAACCTTGTCCTTTTGTTCTCCCAGTGTTGGGTTAGCATCTGCTTCCGCAGTTACTAGTTCATGATAGTTCAGTGTCTGTATTTTCCTTTCAGTTCTCTCATACCTGCTTAACAATTATCCACATTAAATTCTCTCTGTTAACATGATGTCTGTGGTCTCTGTCTAACTGGATTCTGACTAACAAAGTAAGACTGAATCATTAGCATTGGCTAGTTAAAATGTCTAAGGTACAGAAAAGGCTATATTTCAGTTTCTAATGGAACACTTAGAGTTACGGCAGGAAAAAGTTAAGTGGCCTTAATTTCAACTCTTTGGTAAAAACAAAAAAATAAGCAAAAACACCCTTTTTTATTATGGTGATCTCATTCTAGCCACACATTCATATATTCTGGAATTGCCTGGTGAGGTCCTTTATTGAAGACCAGATAGATTAATGAGTGGATATGTTGTAATAGGGTGCAGTACAGAAGAAAACATGAAGAGATTACAGCATTAAAAAAAGGAGTCAGTTGCATGGGATATTCCCAAACTCATACAAGTATGTTTAATTTCTATTTGTTTCTTCTTCTTTTTAAACATTAAAATAGATATTTTTGCCCTACTTACATGTTGTATTTTTTGACAGAATAAGAAACCATCTAACTAAAAATATTTTGAGAAATACAAATTGCTACACTAAAAAATAAATGAAAATTTTAAAAAAAGAATTTAAGTTGTATATAAGAACAGGTCTATGCACAGTATTGACCTTTTGTTGACTGTTTAATCTTTTCTCACCTCAAATTCAAGAACTACAAATGCAGTCTTATTTAGCATCTCATCCTATTGAAATGCATAGTGACATTAGTACAGAATGAAGTATTACTGATACACAGCAAAAACTGAGTAGGGGCTCAGAAATTTGTATAGCAATTTCCAGGAAAAGACTGAAATGATATGTGAATGTTTAGATCCAAAATTAAATACAAAAATAATGAAATTGAAGTTCTTTGTAAGGTAATTGGCCCATAATAAACATTTAAAAAATGGTAAGCTCTGGCTGGTGTGGCTCAGTGGAATGAGTTTGGCCTGTGAACCAAAAGGTCACTGGTTCAGTTATCAGTCAGGGCAGATGCCTGGGTTGCAGGCTAGATCTCCAGTTGGGGGTGTGCAAGAGGCAACCACACATTGATGTTTCTCTCCCTCTCTTTCTCTCTCTTCCCCTCTTTCTAAAAATAAATAAATAGAATCTTAAAAAATAAAAAAAATGTTAAAGTGTTAGTTTCTATTACTATTAACATTTGTTTATATTTGAAGAGATACTAATATGACAGTGTGGCAGTTTTAACTCTCTCATCAAGGCTGGGCAGGTGGGACAATATAGTAACATCTAAGGACGTGAACCTAAAATGTCAATTGTCCCATCAAGACCCCATTAACTTGGTTCTCTGACTTAGAGACAAATCCTCTTCTTTTTCTCTTAGAAAAGATCAAAGAGTATAGGCTGTCAAATGCTTCTGTGACATCCTGAGAGTTTGAGAGACTAAGCATTTAGAAGGTGCCTTTGTATATTATTTTATCTCCTTCCTGCTTCTGAGAATTGGCCCTTGGTATCTGCAGGACATACCAGCTGTGGCTGCACCAAATAGAGCCACAGGAGGTGCCAGTGGAAATGTATAAAAACTTCCCATTTGGGGCACACAGTCTGTACCTTTGCCAGATTTTGTGCCAGGAAAATCAGACAAAATCAAATCTGATTGCAATATTATCTATAGCACACCAACTACAGGGAAAAGTCATCATAAACTCAGCAGAAAATATTATTTATTGAATTTGTGATAATCCTGCTTTTCCTCACATCAACCTTTATAGCCTGATGAGCATGCTTGGGTGAGAATTAATCTTTTCTGAGCAAGAGACATTTACAACAGAACAAGACACCTGACATTCTCTGTCTCTCCCTGCCAGGTGAATCTGAAAACCCTACTATTGCCATTCTCTTGGTCCTGTTACCTTCTGCCTCCATTCTGAAGAGGCACTGATAGCAACACGCCCCCGTTATTGCAGTTGTCTTGGCATGAACACTCAGATATTCTATTCTCTGGCTGCTCACTCTGACTATTGGCAGACAGAGGATGAACAGGCTGCAGAATCAACCCCATTAGTGTCAACCTAATCCCCTGTAATGGGATCCACACTGGCCAAGATCAGGCACCATTACCCATCCCCACACTCATGTAGTATGTCTTAGCCTTGCACAATACTGAGCAGTTCATAGAAGGATGATAGCATTGCATTTGCCACCACCTTTTGAAGAAAACCAGAGCAATGCCATCAGGAGTTTGATGCTGCACATGCAAAGACTGGGGGAAAAACTGTGTTTTTGTAGTGAAGGGAGATTATTCAGATATGTTTACATATATATATTCCCAGATGTACTTTTTAAAGAACAATGTTCTTAGAGCTACTGCTATTATAGTGGCAATATTCAAGAGAAAATATTAGAAGCTTCTTAAGTTGAATTGTGTATGTGTGTATGTTTGAGGGTGAGAGAGGCAGGGACAGAGAGAAAGAATAATAATGAACACTTGTAACACACTTTTATCAGAGAGGGACAGCAGGGGGAGAGAGCAAGGCAGAAATTTAATTAGTGTTTGCTGGGCATGGACGCTTTGAGACTGACAAGAGATTACATATAAAATTTCTGATTGTTAAAAGTCCTTAGAATCTTTTATGAGATGAGAAATTCAATTCTTAGAGTAAGTTATGTTTTAAGAAAAGAGGATCATCTTGAAGAACTCTTGCAGCACCTTACCATAGGGTTAAAATGGTTTTTTACAGCCCACTAGACATTTTTGTCCACGTCTTCTTCCTTTCTGGTTCAGGTCATTTTGAACATCAGAATACACCAGAACATATAGAAATCTGTGCTTTTGTCAATAATACACAGCACCCAAAGTCTAAATATCAACAGAAAAGTAATAAATCACCTTGACTGTTGCTTACCAAGGACATTGGCCTTACATCCCAAAAATACAAGGAACACAGAACAATAGAAAAAGAAACATCAGAGGATGAAGAGCTTGCTTCTGGAATCTTCAGCAATGACAGTCATAAACCCCTGAAATTTCCCCCTTCTGTTTGTGGAGCTATGATCCCTACTGACAAACTCCAGTAAGCCCTGGACCGCTTTGGGTTCAGCTGCTCTTCGATGCAACACCTGTGTATGTACCAGTGGGCCTAAAAATAGCAACAGTCAAAGCTCCATGGAAATCAAAAGCAAATCCTGTAGTGTTCACAGTTTGTGTTTTTATCTAACTTCTTGTTAGGACACCCACTTAACATATTTTAGAGGCAGCTGCAGCATTGCATTCCAATTTCTTTCCATGAAAGTTACTTTTTCCTTTAAGAATTTAAAGTTTCAGAGAATTGAGTCCTATTTGCCTAAATTTTAGGGTCATGTGATCTTCCTCTGGAAACTTTTTATAATAAAGATTTTTAATTGGGAGACATAGGGAATGGTGGACAGACCAAAGTTTCTGTAATTAAAAGTAACTGAGGTCCTCAGTTTGAGACATCTGACCTCAGAGGGAAGAGCCACAGAATATACTGGAAACACTATCCATTTACCTTCCAATGCCTAATCATGGTTATTTAAACCAGGAAGAACAGAAAGAGAATTCTTGATTCTAGTGAAGCATATACTCAGGACCTGTAGGGAGAATCCAAATACCCTTGTTTTTAGTATTTGTCCCTGGAGTTTAGGATCATTTCAGCTATGACTCCATTTAATTCTGGTCATTGGTTGAACAAGTGGATATAAAGGAAGTTTTAATTTCTAACAAATCTTTCCCTTTTATCTTGAATGTATGGGTATCAAAGGTCTGAACAATATAAATAAAATTTTACTAGAGACTTTTATTTTCAACTGCAATAGCCATTTCTTTTTATAAAAATACTGCATTATCCATCTGGAATTCAGCTTTGGGATAAGAACTTTGAAAGAATCACAGGCTCATGAGCAGATTATATTCTCCTTTACCTTCCACCAAACACACACACACACACACATAAAATGGCACCCTCCCAAAAACTTCTGAACAACAAAGATGCTCTTTGGGTCATTCCCTAATTGATATTTAAAAGGCAAAGATGTTTTTAGAAACTGAAGATGCCTGCAAGTAGTGTCATGCTGACAGAATACAACTAAACTGCATATAACTCCACTCTTCGGCAGTCCCGGTACTTTCTATATCATAAATGCAGAGATGAGAAACATTGTACTATGAATAGTCCGATCTGAAAGAGCATTGTGAAATACTCCATAGCCACATTTTGCCTCTCTGTGTAATTATAATTAAAGGGAACTTGGGCCACAGACAGACATTGGTGATATTATTTAATCAGAATTATATTAGATTTTTTTGTGTGTAATTTAACATAATATTTTAGAGATTGTTTCATGTTGTTGACTGAATAAGAAGCTTATTTTTTAAACTTCTTACTAGTATTATAATGTATGCATGTACCACCTAATTGTTCATTCATTTGTTGGACATTCCAGTAGTTTCTAGTATGTGACTATTATGAATAAAGCAGCTATAAACATTTTTTGCACAACTCCTTTTATGTATGGATGTCTTCAGGCATAGGGTAGGTGGTGAAATAGTTTTCCAAAGTAGTACCACTTTATATCTAAACACAAATTTGAGTGTTTAATTTTGATGGAGCTCAATTTACTCCTTTTAAAATGGCTGTAGCCTTCAATTGCCTCTCAAGAAAATCTTTTTGTACTCCAATGTTATGAAGACATTCTCATGTGAGTTCCCCGCAAAGTTTATATTTTTAACTTGCATGGTTGGGTCTGTGATCAATTTCAAATTACCTTTTGTATATAGTATGAGGTAGCTTTTGCAGTTTATCTTATTATCCAGTTGTTCCAGTGTCATTTGTTGATTTCCCTTTCCCCATTGAATTGCACTGCATTTGATGAAAAACACATTTCTGCAAGTTTTAGCTCTGAACCCTCTATTTGGGTCTAATGAATTATTTTTCTCACCTTATACCAATACTACATTTGACGACTGCAATACCTTTAGGCAATACCTTTCATGTCAGTAAAATTAAATATACATATATATTTTCTACTTTTAACATGAATAAGTTATAAGTATATAATGTCTAGCATAATGATTATAGTTAACAATACTGTACTGGATATTGAAAATCACTAAAAGATCTTAAAATTTCTCAACACACATAAATTATGACTATGTGAGGTAATGAATACGTTAACTAATGTTATTATGGTAATCATTTTTACTATATGCATTTATACATAATATAGATAAAGATATCTATATATAATATATAGATATATCAAATCATCATGTCATGTACCTTAAAATCACACATTACATGTTAGTTGTACCTCAATAAAGATGGGAACAAATAGTTTTGTTTATGCCATATCTGTGCATTTCTATATAAACTTTAAATTCACTTCTGAATCACTAGCAAAAATTTTATTTGGCTTCAGATTGGGACTATATTAAAATGTATAGATTAGGACTACTGGCTAAGATGGAGGCGTAGCTGGATGCGCTGTGCCTCCTCTCACAGCCAAGATTAGGGACTACAAAAACATAGAACCAAAAAAAAGAAAACCTAACCAAGACAGAGGGAAGATTGAATTGTGCGGGAGTCTAATGGCAATTCACCCAGACCTGCCACCGAAGGAGGCCCCCTGACTGGAGGTGACCCTGTGACCTGAGGCAGCTCAGAGATTGGAAGCTTCCCTGCGACGGGGCCGCTGAGACAGGAGGAAGCCCCACAATAGGAGAAGGCCCTGCAACTGGGGGGCAGCTCTGCGACCCGAGGAGGTCCTGCAACCAGAGGAGGTCCTGCATCTGGAGGAGGCCCTGCGACTGAGGGCAGCCCTGCAACTGGGAGCGGGGGTGGCCTTGCAACCAGGGGTGGATGAGTGACCAGGGAAAGCTCTGCAACCAGGGCTGCCAAGTTACCGGGGCAGCTCTGCAACTAGAGGAGACCCAGTGATGGGCGGAAGCTCTGCAACTTGGGGTGGCCGAGCAACAGGAGGTAGCCCTGGGACCGGGACTGGAGGTGGCTCTGCAACTGGTTGCCCTGTAGCCTGAGGAGGGGGCTTTGCGGAAGACCCAGAGCACACACCCATGATCCTAGCTGAAACAGTGGAAGCTGTGAATACCAGGATACCCGAAGGAGACTGCACCACTGAATCTCACAGGTATTCTACCACAGAAGTTCACACCATAAACCCAGGGAGCCAGAACAGATCAATTTAAGAAGCTGAGGCTGACAAGGAGAATCTCACAAACAATGGGAAGACAAAGAAACAATCCCCAAATGAAAGGAAAGGAGGAAGACCCAGAAAGAATGCTAAATGAAATAGAGGCAACTCAACTATCAGATTTTGAGTTCAAAGCAATGGTTGTCAGGAAGCTCCAAGAGCTCTCAGTGAGCTACCAAAAACTACAGGGAAGCTACGGTGAACTCACTGCAAACTATATCAACATGAAAAAGGAAATAGAAACTATCAACAAGGGCCAAGAGGAAATAAAGAACACAATTTCTGAACTGAAGAACACAGTGAAAGGAATGAAAAGCAGAATTGATAAAGCAGAAGATCAGATCAGCAAGTTGGAGGACAAAGTAGAAAAAACACCCAGAAAGAGCAAGAAAAGGAAAAAAGGCTCAGAAAGAATAAAGAGGGATTAACAGAAATGCAAGACCATATGAAATGTAATAATATCTGTATAATAGGGATTCCAGAAGGAGAAGGAAAGGAAGAAGAGCAAGGGATAGAAACCCTATTTGAAAAAGTAATGATGGAAAACTTCTCTCAGTTGATGAGAGAAAAAGTCACACAAATCCAGGAAACAGAGAGAGTCCCAATCAAGAGCAACCCAAAGAGGCCCACTTTAAGACACATCATAATTAAAATGGCAAAATTCCAAGACAAGGAGAGAATCTTAAAGGCCACAAGGGAGAAAAAGGAAGTAACGTACAAGGGAGCCCCAATTAGATTAGCAGCTGATTTGTCAATGGAAACACTCCAAGCCAGAAGAGAATGGCAAGAAATATTCCAAGTAATGAGAACCAAAGGCCTGCAACCAAAACTACTTTACCCAGCAAGGCTTTTAATCAAGATAGAGGGCCAAATAAGGAGCTTCCCAGACAAAAGAAGTCTAAAAGAATACACCTCTATCAAACCAGTTCTGCAAGGGATGCTAAAGGGACTGCTTTAAGGAAAGGAAGGAAAAGAGAGAGAAAGAGAGAGAGGAACATAGGTACGAAAATGGCAATGAACTAGTACCTATCAATAATGACCTTAAATGTAAATGGATTAAATGTTCCAACCAAAAAAAAATACATAGAATAGCTGAATGGATACGAAAGCATGACCCACACATATGTTGCCTACAGGAGACCCACCTCAGGACAAAAGACCTACACAGACTCAAAGTGAAGGGCAGGAAACAAATTTTCCAAGCAAATGGACAGGAAAAAAAGCCAAGGTAGCAATACTCATATCAGACAAAATAGACTTCAAAAGAAGGGCCATAAAGAGAGACCCAGAAGGTCACTTTATAATACTCAAGGGAAGAATCCACCAAGAAGACATAAACATCGTAAATATATATGCACACAACATAGGAGCACCTAAATACATAAAGAAAATGTTAGAGGACTTCAAGAAAGATATTGACAGCAACACAATTATAGTAGGGGATTTTAACACCCCACTGTCAAAAATGGATGGATCTTCCAAACAAAATATCAACAAAGGTATTGTGGCATTGAACAACACTCTAGATGAAATGGACTTAACTGATATGTATAGAGCCCTTAATCCCAAAGAAACTAAATACACATTCTTTTCAAATGCACATGGAACATTTTCAAAGATAGACCACATGATAGGACACAAAACAAGCCTCAGCAAATTCAAGAAAATTGAAATTATACCAAGCATTTTCTCCAACCACAAAGGACTGAAACTAGAAACCAACCCCAAGGGGAAAAACCCCAAACCCTCAAAATCATGGAGATTGAACAGCATGCTATTAAACAAAGAATGGGTGAAGAATGAAATTAGGGAAGAAATAAAAAGTTTCTGGAAACAAATGAAAATGAACTCACAACAACCCAAAACTTATGGGACACGGTAAAGGTAGTCCTCAGAGGGAAGTTCATAGCGACACAGGCCTACCTAAAAAAGATAGAAATATTTCAAACAAACAGCTTGTCCCTACACCTACAAGAACTTGAGAAACAACAACAAAGACAGCCCAGGCCAAGTAGAAGAAAGGAAATAACCAAGATCAGAGCAGAATTAAATGACATAGAGACTAAAAGCACAATTATAAGGATCAATGAAATGAGGCGCTGGTTCCTTGAAAAGATAAACAAAATCAACAAGCCTTTAAGCAGGCTCATCAAGAAAAAAAGAGAGAAGACCCAAATAAACACAATCAGAAATTAAAGAGGATTGTAAGAAATACAAAGGATTGTAAGAAATTACTATGAAGAACTTTATGCCAAGAAATTTGAAATCCTAGGTGAAATGGACAAGTTTCTAGAAAAATATAATCTTCCAAAACTCAATGAAGAAGAAGCAGAAAGCCTGAACAGACCAATAACAGCTGATGAAATTGAAGCAGTAATCAAAAAACTCCCGACACACAAAAACCCTGGACCAGATGGTTTCACAGGAGAATTCTACAAAGTATTTAAGGAAGAGCTAACCCCTATCCTTCACAGACTATTCCAAAAATTCCAAAATGATGGAAGACTCCCAAACTCTTTTTATGAAGCCAGCATCACCCTAATCCCAAACCAGGTAAAAACACAACAAATAAAAAAACTTCAGGCCAATATTGCTGATGGATATAGATGCTAAAATTCTCAACAAAGTATTGGCAAACTGCATCCAATAATACATTAAAAAGATCATACACCATGACCAAGTGGGATTCATCCCTGGGATGCAAGGATCATTCAATATTTGCAAATCAGTAAATGTAATACATCACATAAACAAAAGCAAAGACAAAAATCACATGATCATATCAATAGCCACAGAAAAAGCATTTGATAAGATATAGCACCGATTTATGATAAAAACACACAGCAAAGTGGGAATAGAGGGAGCATTCCTCAATAATAATAAAGGCAATATATGAGAGGCATACAGCCAACATCATACTCAATGGGCAAAGACTAAAATCTTTTCCACCAAGATCGGGAAGAAGACAAGTATGTCCACTTTCACCACTTCTATTCAATACAGTATTAGAAGTCTTAGCCACAGTGATTAGACAAGAAAAGGAAATAAAAGATATCCAAATTGGAAATGAGGAAACAAAACTTTGTTTGCAGATGACATGTTGGTATGCATAGAAAATCCTATAGACTCGGCCCAAAAGCTGCTAAACCTAATAAATGAATTTGGCCAAACAGCAGGATACAAAGTCAATATCCAGAAATCAAAGGCATTTTTGTATACCAACAATGAAAGAGCAGAAGCAGAAATCAAGAAAAAAATCCCATTCATTAGAGCAAAAACAAAAATAAAATACCTAGGAATAAACCTAACCAAGGAGGTAAAAGACCTGTATGCAGAAAACTACAGAACACTGAAGAAAGAAATCAAGGAAGACACAAACAAATGGAAACATATACCTTGTTCATGGATTGGAAGAATCAACATCATCAAAATGTCCATACTACCCAAAGCAATTTACAAATTCAATGCAATACGTATTAAAGTACCAATGGCATATTTCACAGACATAGAACAAACACTTCAAAAATTTATATGGAACCATAAATGACCCTGAATAGCTGCAGCAATTTTGAGAAAGAAGAGCAAAGTAGGAGGTATCGCAATACCTGACACGAAACTGCATTACAAGGCCATTGTAATCAAAACAGCCTGGTACTGGCATAAAAACAGGCACATGGACCAGTGGAACAGAACAGAGAGCCCAGAAATAAACCCAAGTCTCTACAGTCAATTAATATTCCACAAAGGGGGCAGCAACATAAAATTGAGTAAAAATAGCCTCTTCAACAAATGGTGTTGGCAGAACTGGACAGCTATGTGCAAAAAAAAGAAAATCGAGCACCAACTTACACCATACACAAAAATAAATTCAAGGTGGATAAAAGATTTAAATATAAGCTGTGACACCATTAAAGTCCTAGAGGAGTACATGGGCAGGAAAATCTCAGATATTTCACACAGCAACATTTTTATTGATATGTCCCCCAAAGCAATGGACATAAAGGAAAGAATAAACAAATGGGATCTCATCAAAAAAAAAAAAAAAAAAAAAAAAAAAAAAAAAATCAAAAAAAAAAAAAAAAAAAAAAAAAAAAAAAAAAAAAAAAAAAAAAAAAAAAAAAAAAAAAAAAAACTTCTGCGCAGCTAAAGAAAATAGTATTAAAATAAAAAGAGAACCAACTATATAGGAAAACATATTTTCCAATGATACCTCAGACCAGGGTTTAATCTCCAAAATATATAAAGAACTTACATGACTCCACTCTAAGAAGACAAGCAACCCAATTAAAAAATGGGCAAGGGACATGAGCAAACACTTCCTCAAGGAGGACATGCAGAGGATCCAGAGACACATGAAAAGATGCTCAATATCGCTAGCTATCAGAGAGATGCAAATTAAAACCACAATGAGATACCACTTCACACCAGTCAGAATGGCCATCATTAACAAAGCAACAAACAACACGTGTTGGAGAGGTTGTGGAGAAAAGCGGACCCTAGTATACTGTTGGTGGGACTGCAGACTGGTACAACCGCTATGGAAAACAGTATGGAATTTTCTAAGAAAACTAAAAATGGATCTAGCTTTTGACCCAGCAATCCCACTGCTAGGATTATACCCAAAGAACCCTGAAACACCAGTCCAAAAGAACCTATGCACCCCAATGTTCATAGCAGCACAATTTACAATAGCCAAGTGTTGGAAGCAACCTAGGTGCCCATCAGTAAATGAATGGATCAAAAATTATGATACATTTATGCAATGGAATTCTATGCAGCAGAAAGAAAGAAGGAGCTCCTCCCCTTTGCAACAGCATGGATGGAACTGGAGAGCATCATGCTAAGTGAAATAAGCCAGGCAGTGAAAGACAAATACCATATGATCTCACCTTTAACAAGAACCTAACCAACAAAACAAACAAGAAAAATATAACCAAAGACACTGAAATTGAGAACAGACTGACAGTCACCAGAAGGAAGAGTGGAGGGAAGATTGGGGAAAAGGGGAAGGGTTTACAAGAACAAGTATAAAGGACACATGGATAAAAACTAGGGGGGTGGAAATGGGAGGGAGGTGGGGAAGGCTGGGGCGGTGGGCTGGGATGGGAGTAAAAGTAAGAAAACTGTTCAGGAACAACAATGAAAATAAATTAAAAAATTAAAAATTAAAAATTAAATGTCAACATTAAAATATCAAAATTAAATATCAATTATTTTAAATAAAAATGTCGACAATGAAAAAAATAAATGTTGGAATCCAAATATATAAAAGAGATGGCCAGATAAATGTTTACTGTTGATTGTTCAATAAAACAATACGTATCACCTTTGCAAAAAAAAGTATAGATTAATTTGTGGAAAATGATAAATCAACATATTAAGTTTCACAATCTATGAGCAAGGTGTTCATTTTCACTTATCCCCTTTAATTTCTCATAACAGTGTTTTGTAGTTTTCCATGTAGAGGTTTTACTTGACATTCATTAAATTCACCCCTAAGTGTTTTATGTCAACTTATAAATTTCTTTTTCTTAAGGTTCATTGTCTTGAGATGCCTGGTCTCCAAAGTAGGAAAACAGTTACCTCATATATTTTGTCTAATGTTTTATTTGTTTATTCCAGCAGGGTAAGTCTGACACCAGTTACTTTCTCATGATCAAAAAGGAAAGTGCTAAACAATCACTTTGTAAGAGGCAACATTTTATGTCTCCGTCTATTCAAAACCCTGCTGTGGATCCCCATTTCAATTACTGTAAGAAAGTCTTAAAAGTCATCTTAGGTCCTACACGTTCACTTACTATCCCTCTTTGGCCAATATTCCAGTTACATAGCCTCGTTGCTGTTCCTCAAATTTTCCAGACAAAATCCAATAGGCTCTTTGATTAAATTTCTTTTCTGCCTATAATAATCCCACACAGCTATCTGTTTGGCTGATTTCTCTTCTTCAAGTCTTGTCTCATACTCCCAGTGAAGTCTACCCTGATCACTCTATTTAATACCAGAAACAGGCTGTTCCCCTGCCTATAATCACCAATCCCTCTTACCTAACTCTACTTCTTTTCTTTATACCAGCAACATTTGTAACTTTTAAATGCATTGTAGTTTACTTTTTTATAATGCTTATTCTTTATTACCTGTCTTACTATTGCATATTTGTCAGTGTCCTACCTATATTTAGTAGACCCTTTATTCCTGCTCATACCCAAGTGCTAGTGACTACATCTCTGGGCTTCATGGTTTCCATCTGAATCTGTGGAATGCTGTTCTGCATGTGACAGACTGAATGTGCAGAAAAATTAACACCCCCCAAATCAGATCTTGAATAACTTATGAAAGTTAGTCTGTAAATGTGCCGGGTTTCTTGGTCCTCTTGTGGATAATTCACAAGGCTGGCTTTGCATTCTTTCCCAGAATTTTTGCACATGACTAAGTGGCAATCTCTCATCATGATAACTGACATAACAATTCGTCTTTGACTGGTTGCCTTTCCATCTCCAATTTACTTGCCCACTACCATATGTTTTATCTACTTCTAAATAAAACATCCATTTCTAAATAAATTATTTTTATTTGAATACCTTATTCAGGATCTCTTTCTGAGGGAACCCAAACTAAGACATCAATGAGAGTGTGAGTTTCATGAAGGCACACTCTTTTTCTTTATTGTTAAATATTATTATTTTAATTGATGTATGTACAACAATGTTAGGTACAGAGTAAAGTATGCAAATATTTGTGGAAAGAATTAATTAACTTAGTAAATACTTTTTAGGAACATTCACCAGAATTCTAAGTGCCAATTTTAGAAGTGTAAAAGTAAATTTCATTATTATGTGCACTTTATCATTTCTTTAATAATCAACAATTTTTCATTTTTAAAGATTTCTTATGTGTTTTATATTTATTTAATAAGTTGGCTTATTCTTTATAATTTTCCTTTAGTGTGATGAGATATTTTTAATATTTATTTTTTGGAAATGGTTTCCTTGTTCATATTTATCTTTTAATATATTTTATATCTGGAAATACATTAGTTTGATCAACTGATCTTTTTTGTGATTTTTTTCTATACCTATACTCAAAGCATCATATTTTTCCTTAGTGTTTCCTATCTTTTTGAATTGAGGTTTACTCTTATTTTACCAAGAATATATTTTTATTTCAAATAAGTGTTTTCTCTTTGATATAGATAACCAATTACCACAGCACTGTTTTTGAATATACTAAATTGTATTTTGAAGAATGATCATGGATTAACTACGTAGACAAGGAAGGGAAGGAATTTTCAGCAAATGGAATCACATGATAGAAGACAAAATTATGATTAAGAAAATAGTGAGATCTGAGACCTACAAATAAGTTAGCATGGTTGGAGAAATCAACCTGGACCCCATAGCTTGTTCTTGATCATGTTTTTATTACACTACTATGCTCCTAAAGGAACAGGTGGTGCCTGTGGCTCACCAAGTAGTGAGGGCAGTGCTGACCAAGTAGTAAGCATGTCACCCTTCAGATCCTTTGCAATTGTGTTAAAATTGTGTGGTTAGTCTGTTCAAAGAATGTGAGTGGAAATTTCAGTTCATCTGGGCTGAAACAGTAAAATGCATGTGCCGACTCCATTCCTACTTTCTGCTTCTGTATTTCAAATGCTGATTAAAAGAGGGCAGAATCCTCATTAGTTGAGATAAAATAGTCAGAATCCCAAGACAATCTGTGTGGGACACTTAATTAGCATGAAAAATAAACCTTTATTGTGTTTTATTTTTAAGATATGACACAACTTTTTGCAGCATGGCTTACCCTACTTTGACTAAAACTATATCTAAAAGACAAAATTAAAACAGAGCTCATTGTATTTCACTCCAAAATGTATTTCCCCCATCATACTTTCTAATTTATATTAATGGCCCACTATTTCCTTAGCAACGTAGGAATGGTCTGAGAATTAAATAAATCAATATATTTGGGGCACTAAAAATTAAGCGACTTGTCCATAAGTGTTTGTTATTAATTATTGTTTTATTGTTGTTAGTTTTCTGGCTGCAGAATCTTGGACTTGCTTAAGCATCAGGCTTATTTTTGTTTCAATAATTACCAATGTATTTACTCTCCGAAATTTAACATTAAATCAAGCTTGTTTCCATTTTTCCTTCCTGCCACCTTAGTTCAAGCTTAACTTAGTCTATTGTTATAATCTTTTTTGTATTCAAAATTTTAATCATATTTTGTGCCAATAGAAGCTTTTTAAAGGCAGTGTTATATCAATAAATAATAGTTAAATTGAGTTCCTGAGAAACAACCTACCACTTGAAAGTGTGTCAGAGTGCTGTAAGTAAGAACACACTATAGTTTTACTCCTGTTATTTTCACTGTAAGATTAGTTTTCTTGTTATACAGACAATAATATTCTCAAATATGTCAAACATTTCAAATCTTATCTCAGGTCCAATTCAAATGTTACTTCTTTTCCAAAGTCTTCCATGAGTTTCCTAGTTCAAAGAAACTTCTGTTGACTTCTTAAGGCACATTGAATAATCCAGTATTACTCTACATATTTTATTGTATGTATAAGATGCTAAATGAACTCATCCTTGGATTTTCTCTCCACTTAAAATCACATTCTAAATCTCATTAGTGAATAACATATGTTTCTTGAATATGGGTATGGTTGAAAGTCAAGAAATGATAAGTTAGAGACATTGCATGCCAAGTTCTGCAAAATATGTTTCTTTTGCAGAAATTAGCTGTTATTCACTTATTTGTTTGGGGCCTATTTTTAATTCATTCCATTGAATTGAGTCCACTGCATTTTATTAGTTGCAAAATAAAACATTTAAGTTGTCTGCTTTAACTTTCCTATAAAGTAGTGTTCATACCATCACTGTCTTATGAAAAAAATCAATGACAGACTTAAATTTCTTTTGTAGAAGGGCCTAGATTAAGAAAATACACTTACAAAGGCAACATAGAATAGCATACATTAGAAAAAATGATTAGGGACATTAAAGATAAATACCAATATGCTTTGAGAAGAAGGAAGCCTGAAAATTCCTCTAGAGCAGCTGCAATTAAAAATGTCAATAAGAATCCATAAAAGAACAAGAACTGTAAATGAGTCTTTTAAGAGGTAGAGAAATATGATAAATAGTGGTAGTCTGGATAATCACAGTTAGCAAAATGGAGAATAATTAAAGAAACCAAATGAGATCACATGTAATGATAAATGAGGGTAGACTTGTTATAGAACTGTGTCATTAGCAGGTTCATTTTGCAGATGTAGGAAAAAATAAGGAGAAAGAGAATTTCTCTGTGAAAATAAAAGATGGGCACCCATGCCCTATCAGTTAGTGAAAATGATAGCCTAACAATGAGCCATCCACAGGGATGAGAATCTACAAGTAGGCAAATGTCCTGAAACCTTCAGGGATGCAGCTTCTGTCTGATGACTGTCATTCAAGCAAGTACCTGGAAGATATCGGTCATTAAAGATTAACATTTCTCTGCCTGTGTTTTCCTTTGCAAAGTGTGGCTATGAATTACACAGAAGGGAAGGAGTTTGTCTGTGTTTATTGACACTCCGGGTTGATCACATATGGTTTCTAATACCTGAGGCTAACCATGGTAACTTTTAAGAACATTCCTAAGGAAACAGTGTCATATAATATCGATAATCCTTAAATATATGCCTATAATGATATAAATCATTTGAGTCATTTCTAGGTATTTCAAAAACAATAGAAGAATTAACTATTGGCCTAGGAAACATAGCCTAATTCCAAATCCCCAGATTTGTGTTGTTTTTCACACAGAATGACCTCTGAAATAATGGAACTGTCAGGCCTCTGCCCGGAGCTCTCCAAAACTGAGCTTGTCAGTGCAATCTGTGTAGAAATGGGAGTACTGGCTTGACTTATTCAGTTCTTCCTGTTCAAATTAGATTAGAGCCACAGACTTAACTGACTAAGAAGTCACAGTTATGTGCCTACATTTAACAGGCCGGCAGTACTGACCTCCAGACACTGCTTTTCCCTGGTGCCTATTGTCTTAGTGGCTGCTTTCCTGCTATAGTTGCTTCAGTGTGTGGAGGACATACTGGTCAAAAATACATACAAGTCCTAAAGGCATAGATTTTCAAAAACATGTATAAAAGACACATGGACAAAACTAAAGGGGTTAGGTCAAGGGTGGGAAGTGGGGATGGCTGGACTGGGGAGGAATGGTGGGGGGAAAATGGAGACAACTCTACTTAAACAACAGTAAAAATTGTGAAGACCGAAGAAGTCCTATGCTGTTTACAGGCACTAAGAATTATCAAGTTCTGTTTATTAACAAATTATATATATATATATATATATATATATATATATATCCACTTAGCATAAGCAAAGCTTTTATTTTATTAATTTCCTGAAAAGAGTGTCTAAACTCAGCTCATCTATCTGATGCCATTTTCATGCCTATTGTGAATAGCTACCCCTGCATATATTTATGCTTAATTCCTGCAGCATGTATTCAAAGTCTCCTACAAGAGAAACACTGTTTTAAGCATTAGGTATAAAAAATTGACTAGGATAGACAAGGTTCTGCTTCAAGTTTATATTTAGTAGGGGAAACAGAAAATGAACAAATTGATAAATATAAAATAATGAATATAATATGTTAAACATAAAAGAGGATAATGTGCTGGAGATAAGTAGAGAGCAAAAGGCCTTTCCTCCTGGAAGAGATAAGATTTTAAACTAATTCCAGAATTCTGAGGAGTCAGACATTCAAATATCCCAGGACAAGGTTCTAAGGTTTGAATGATATTGCTATATTTGAAGAACAGAAAGAACGTTACTATGGCTAGAGGGTGCTGAGCAAGGAACAGAGTGGTAGTAAATGTGAAGAGAAGTTGGCAAGGGATAGATCTCAAAGTCTACCGAATGTTCATATACTCTACTTTAAGTGTAAAGGAAAGATCTTGGTCGGTTTTGATCAAAGGAACCATACAGTCTGATTTATATTTTAAATAGTTCTTCTGGTTACTCCGCTGAGAATGGATTGGAGGGGACAAGAGTGGAAGCAGAGAGATTAGAAGCCTCTCGTAATAATCTAGATGAAAAATGATGGCTTGGGTGAGAAGTACAAAGAGGATGACAGATCAAGTTCATCAGAATTGCTGAAGGGGGGGAGAGGAAAACAGTTCTATTAGAAACTCAAGTGGATGTATCAAACAGACAGGGAGGTATATAAGTCTGCAGTTTCAGGTAAGACCTTAAGACTAAGTTTATTTGGAGGTCAAAGGTATACCATTGTGTTTAAAGCGATGAGGTAAATGAGATTGTCAAGAAAGATATGGAGAAAAAGATGGATCATATCCATAAAGAGTGAGAGGTCTAGTAGAAGTGAAGCCAGCCCAGAAGATTGAGGAGTAACCAGTGAAGGAAGAGGAGAGCTAGGAAAGAAGTATTTTGGACTCATGGAAGAAAAAGAAATTACAAGGAAGAAAGGATGGCCAGCAGCATCAAATATTACTGAGTGGTCAAATAATAGAAACACAGAGAAGTGATTATAGGAAGACATGGGGTCCAGGGAGGGTTTATTTTATTCAAGGTTCTCTGCATGCCATCGGCAATGCTCTCATGAGAGGAATTGTTGTTGCAGAAAAGAAAGAATCATTACAGTTTAAAGTTTATAGAGTACATCTAATCCCAGGGATTTGTTTTTTCTTGGCTGAACTGATAATTTTGAGCCTGTACACTGCAAATATAAAACAAAACTCAAAATTGCCCAGCACAGTATTAATCCTATAACAACTAACCTGAGAAAGCCAGCCAATGTGATTCACTACATTCATACAACAGTAGGCACTGTGAATATAGTTGGCATAGATTAATTTGTCATCCTACAGAGTGCTAATTTTGTGGGATAAAATGAGTACTCAAGTTGTGCTAATTTTATATTATTTAATTAGAAGAAGTAATATAGTCAGGAAAGAATTTTTGAGTTTTAATATAACTCAGGGAACATCTAGTTCTACTGTCTCAGATTTTAATACATGGAAACTTGGCTGTAAATTGCCCAAAGCCACACAATACAGCTATAACTGGTAGAGAGGTTCTGGATACATGATTTTCATAGTCAATCTATTTTTCCTCTTACCTAATACTATGTACATGTAGAATACATGGAATATGGTGATTCATATCTGTGCATCTTCTAAATCTCCAAATAATTTTTTTGCAAAATGTTTTCTGTTTACTGTAAAGAATTATATATATATATATTTACATATATATGTCACACTCAGAGCTTAGATTTTTAAATCTTTTTAAGTGTTTTTGCAATGCATTTTTGGAAATGTGTTTTCAAAAATGCAGATAATTGTTACAAAATGGTAGCAATATCTAAAGACTACCCTCTGAAGAACACTCTTTACTCATCAATTCTGTTTTCTGTTTTTTTTTTTTTTTTTGAGCAGCCATTTATTGAGCACTTTCATGCTGCTGTGTGTATACAATGCCTTGAAACTTGAAAGTAGTCAGAGAGGTAGGTATTATTTCTCAATTTTATTGAATGTGGAAGTAGAGATCCATGGGGTTAAGGTAGATTTCCTAACCTCATTCATATTGTTGTTGACTGAATCGAGATTTGAACTTCTGCATGTCTAATGTGAAGAATATAATTTTTTCTTTTTATAAGTTACCACCTTTATTAAAGACTGACTTTCACATTGCAGAAGATTATGTAGTAGTATACAAGTGTCCTTAGATTTGGGTCATTTTAAATAATTTCTCTTCTGAGAGAAATGATGAAAAGGAAGGAACTTAAAAATATAAACATTTTATTGTTTATAGGAAGAATTGTTTATTCTGTAATCTTTTTAAAGTATATTTTATTGATTATTTTATTTATTACAGTTCTCCCATTTTTTTTCTCCTCTTTATCTCCCTCCACCCAGTACCCTCATTCCCTCCAGCATTCTCCGACTTAGCTCATGTCCATGATTGAACATGTGTCTTTGGTTTCTCCATTTCCTGTATGATTCTTAACCTCTCCATGTCTATTTTGTACCTACCAATTATGCTTCTTATTCTCTGTACCTTTCCCCCCACTCTTCCCCTTCCCCTCCTCACTGATAACCCTCCAAGTGATCTCCATTTCTGTGATTCTGTCCTGTTCTATTGTTTGCTTTGTTTGTTTTTTTTGTCTTTGCTTTTAGGTTCAGTTGTTGATAGTTGTGAGTTTGTTATCATTTTACTGATTATAGTTTTGATCTTCTTTTTTCTTAAATAAATCCCCTTAACATTTCATATAATAATGCTTGGTGATGATGAATTCCTTTAACTCTACCTTATCTGGGAAGCACTTTATCTGCCCTTTCATTCTAAGTGATAACTTTGCTGGATTGAGTAATCTTGGATATAGCTCGTTTCTTGCCTTTCATGACTTTGAATACTTCTTTCCAGCCCCTTCTTGCCTGCATGGTTTCTTTTGAGAAATCAGCTGATAGTCTTATGGGAACTTTTTTCTCCATTTAAAAGTGCCATCACTTTCTTTTGGAAAGTGATGTAATATGATAAGTCATATCTGGGTTTGTGTCCTAACTTAACGTGTGTGCAGTTTTAAGCAAGCTACTTTAACTCTTTTAATCTGAGTACCTCATCAGCGAAAGCTTGTTATAACAACTACTCAAAAGTTTGTGAAGTTTATACATATTTTGGCAGAGCATAAGGGCATAATGTGCTATTCTTCAAAAATGAGGATAAACTTATGTTGTGAGAACAAAATTATAGACAATTCAGAAATAAGTAAGATTTATCAGAGAAAACAATGACTGTATGACAGTAATTTCATGAAGCATACTGGAGGATTCAAATTCAAATCAAGCTGTAGACTGTCCAGGTTAAAGCCCTTATTTAAAGGGGAAAAAAAGTTGACATGAGGGAAATCATCCACAGAATGATTAATTAGAACTATTGACATAAGAATTTAGCCTCCTTTTTTCAGTTTAGTCTACGGAAATGGATTTGAATATTCTGACCATTGAGAATGTTATATTGTTAAGGCGTAGAGATAGATATCCGGGCATCATTGTAACCTAAATAAAATATGTTTTTCAAGGTTATTTTAATTTATTATAAGTAAAGAAAATGAATATTGAGTAAGATCACACTAGAATTACAAGAAACATACTGGACAGGAATTTCATTTTCTTTACAGCTATGTTGAACTATAATTGACATACTAAAAACTGACTACAAAAGTATAATTTGGCAAGTTTGGACATATGTGTCTTCTCATGAAACCATCACTAAAATCAAGAAAATGAATATTTCCATTGTCCCACTAAGGTTTCCCCATACTCATATGTAATTCCTTTCTTCTGCCCCTCCCATTTCTCTCCAATCCTCAAACACTCCTTTGCTTTCTGTTTCTGTAAATTAGTTTGTATTTCCTATACTTTTACAAGAAGGAAATCTACAGAATTTACTAATTTTCCCTGGATTTTATAATTATTTTGAGCTTATCTGTGTTGCATGTATAGGTGCTTCATTAATTTTTTTACCGTGGAGTAATATTCTACGCTACAGATTTACCACAATGTTTCTATCCCTTTGCCTGCTCATGGATATTTGTGTTGTTTCCAGCTTTTGACTGTTACAAATAAAGCCATTATGAAGGTTTATATGCAAATCTATGTGTATTCACATGCTTTCACTTTTTAAAACATGCCTAGAAGTGAAAATAATCAGTCAAAAGGTTTATGTATATATATATATATAATTGTATTGTATATAACATACTTCCAAAATATTTGCCAAAGTGTTAGTAACATTTTACATTCTCAACAACAATGTAGGAGAATTCCATTTGTTCACATCCTCGCCAACATTTGGTATGCTCAGTGTTTTCAATTTTATACGTCAATAGGTGGGTAGTGGCATCCTGTGGTTTTAATTTGCATTTCCCTAAAATCTAATGGTGTTGAGCATCTTTTCCTAAGCTTATTTGACATCCCTATGTCATCTTTGCTGAAATATCCATTTGAATTTTTTGCCTTTCTGAAGTCGGATTGTCTATAGTCTTATTACTCAGTTTTGAGAGTTATTTATACATTTTGGATAAGTGTCCTATAAGAAATATGTCGCTTTCTTCTCCTCATGGTGACTTTTCTTTTTATTCCCCTAATATAATCTTTCAAAGACCAGAAATGTTTAATTTTGTAAAGTGTAATTTATTATTTTAGTGACTTGTTCTTTTCATACTGTACATAGCTTAGATAAAAGCCTAACAAGTTTTTTCTTGATATTTATTTATTTTTATTTTTTTAATCCTCACCCAAGGACATGCTTATTAATTTTAGAGAGAAGGTCAGGGAGGGAGAGAGAGAGGGAGAGAAACACTGGTGTGAGGGAGAAACACTGCCTCTTGTACACACCCCAACCGGGGACTGACCTGCAACCCAGGAATGTGCCCTGACTGGGAATTGAACCCACAGCCTATTGGTTTACAGGACAACACTCCAACTGACTGAGCCACACAGTCCAGGGCTACATTTTTATTTTTTAAATATTATTAATGTTAAAACATAGACAAAAGAAGAGAATATGTTGTGATGATCTGCCATGTATGCATCACCCTTATCAGTAGAAATCAACTCATGGTTGATTTTGTTTTATCTATTCCTTCCTACATCTGCATGTTCCCAAGCTGTTAACAGTTTTAAACATTTAAACATTTTGTTTATGTTTACAGAGGAATCTACAAATCATAAATATGTAACTCAATACATTTTCATAGAGTTAAAACATTTCACTGTATGTTCCATTGTATGTGTGTATATTAAGAATCTCAGTCAAGAAGTTAAATATTATCAGCTGCCCAGAAGCTCCTCATGGTCTCAAAGGAATTTCTATCCTAACTTATAATATCATGCATAAATTCTGCCTTTGGTTAAATTTGCATAATGGAATCACACAGTATGTACTCTCTTATGTCTCAGTTCTTTGGTTCACCGTATGTTTATGAACTTATCCATGGTGTTTCATATAGCAAATTGCTTGCTCATATGATTTCTATTTAATATTCTACTTATGAGTAAACTGCAATTTATCAGTTCTGGTGTTGATGGGCATTTGGATTGTTTTCACTTTTTGACTCTTATATACAGTGCTGCTCCTAGCATTCTCATACATTTTGTTGTTATTGCTCATATTTATACATTATTGTTGGGTACATAGCTAAAGGTGGAACTGCCGACAGCTTAAGTATATATATGATCAGTTTTACTATACAGTGATGGTTTTTATAAATAGTTGCACAAATAATATGTAAAGAATTGTGTATATATGCATTCTATATGATATTCTGGAAAACATTTTAATTCCCTTAGTTGTCTTATGGTATATTCTTGCACCTGTAGCTACTGGAAAAAATACTGTTTGATTCTGTTATTCATTTACCTACCATCTGCACTTATATTTCATGAGTTGTTTCTGTGGACTTGCTCAATTCTTTGGTCCAAAATGTCTGGAACTGCCAAACTGAGGACTGGATCTTTAAATGAAGAAACTGACCAAAGTCCTTCTACTTCCTCAAATTTCAACAGAGCATTATTTAGTCTCCTTAGATATTATTTTTTGCTCATTTCCTTATAACCACAATTGTTTTTTAAAAAGAAAACAATAAAAAACTAAGTACTATCCTAAAGCCTGCTACATAGATGTACTACAAATGTGATTCTCTTCTATTACAGTAATCTTTTTACAATTTCCTTTAGCCTTTTCATTATTGTTAACATCTAGCCTCTTACAAAAAAATGTCTCTATAGTCACAGTTTTAGTACCACCTAGACTAGAAAGTAGAATTCCACTGCCAGGTAAGCCTTCAAGCTTCAATGACAAATCAATATCACATCTCTATGAAACAAGTACATCTTAACAATGGTTTCACAAAGGACCTGGCCTACCCCATCTCTGTGTAAGTTTGGGACCAATCCAAATACCAGTATGGACTTGAGTAAAATGCTCCCATTTCAAGAATTGCTTTTGAAGGCTTTGAAATAAGCTCATGATCAAAAGTAAAACAATCATTTTGGAAATTTGAATACCTCACTTTTGCAATTGCAAATAAACCAGTTACTGATTCATAGTTTTTTGTATAGTAAAAAATATTATTTGAATTGTACATATTAATTTATCTTATGCTTAATTAGTTATTTCAAAAATTTGCATTCTTAATTATTCATACTTGTATAAATTTGAAATTTATTCCCACTAAATGACGGAAGGCCCAATAACTTAGTGAACACATAATAGGCTGGTGTGGTATTCTGTATGACTTTACTAATTATTACCACTTGTGAATAAACATTTTCACATTGGGTAATGAAAGGCTAAATTGATTACAGGTTATAAACTAATTAGGTGGCCCTTAAATGATTGAGGAACACAGATTAAAGCTGAAACAAATATGGAGGCTTATTTGCATATGGGTAATGTAACCAAAGTGGATATTATTATCAGTTAAGTAAAGCCACCTCTTTTTTTTCAAGTCATTCACTAATTTATGTTAGTCAAACCTATTGCAAATCAAAGGGAAAATGATAGAACTATATCCTCTGATATTTATTAATCCTATAAGTACTAATTATTGTTAGAGGTGCTCTTGGGAAAAATAAATTAAAAAATATAATGCCCTTTTAGAAAGCTTATTCTTCATTTGATTATGTGTAGTGTATACTTATTATAGGAGAACATTTAAGAAAATGTACAAAACAGTGTAGTTTCTGCTGTGTTGAATCTAATGTTCATTTTATTGAGTTTTTAATAAGATAGATCAACTAATGTGTTCTATTTAGAAATTAACCTATTTTAAAAAACCTTCTGATTTAGTCTGTGCCATAATGAGTTTAGGTATGTTATAATGGCTATTCGATAGACCAGTTGGGTAGTACCTGTAGAATTATTACTCTGTCTATACAGCAAAATGACCTGCACAACTAGAAAAAATTATAAAATACAGATTCCTTAACTTTATACCTGGATATTTAAGTGTAGAAGGTTCAGACAGTAGATTAGACATGTATATTCTAAAAACAGCTCCATGGAGAATTCTGATTTGAAGCACTAGTTTGCCATTCAATTAACTCACTTTTTGTGTGTGTCTGTGCCTACCTTATGTCTGTAGTGATACATTCTTACCAGCATGCCAGAATTATTGTTCTTGACAGACTATTTCATTTCTCAACCTCCTTTACATTAGGTGCAGTCATGGGGCTGAGTTCTAGCTAGCACGGTGTGAGCAGAAGTGATTTACGATTTTAACAAAAAAGATATATTTTTAAGGTTTTTTGTTTTCTTTCCTTTTTGTTAGCTGAATGATTTTTTCATGACCAATTTTGTAGCCATAGTTAAAGATTCCAGACAATATAAGTTCATGTTTCTAAATCAATGTGTGGAGCAAAGACTGCCTACTGACATGAAAATTTTCCTGAGCAAGAAACAAACTTTTATTGTGCTTGAGCCATTATTTAAATTTGGGGCTGTTTGTTATAATTAACCTAAACCATCAACTACTTACTAATATAATAAAATCAAATGACCTACTGGTTACTAAATTATATTGAAGAAGGCATTCTTTCTGTTCTATAAGAAGACCAAAGTCTTAGAGTAAAATAAATAGAAAAAAATGATGATGTAATGTGAAAATCATCATAATAGGGTGAAAAATGCAGATAGGAAAGTAACTTTTCTGAGTGAGAGAGGGTGGGTGGTCAAGAAGAGTCAGAGAGCTCTATAGGAGAGCAGGTGTTTTGGGAATGCGGCCTCAGGAATGAATAGGGCTTTGCCAGGTAGACAAGGCCCTTTTTAGATAGTGATTAGGCATGGAGGACTTACAAGGATTTAAGTGAACAGAATTGGGACATAGCAGTAAGGGCTAATGGCTAGGAAAGAATCAGATCATGACCTTTATATCATGCTATGATATAAAGGAGTTTATATTTGGAGTTTATTCTATAGTAATCAGTAGACACAGTTTTGAAAAAGTAACAACATTAATGTGTTTTTGAGAAAAAGCACACTTATGGAAGAAGAGAGACTGGATACAGAAAACATGATTATACCGTTTTTTTTTTAATTGTTGTTTAGTTACAGTTGCCCCACCTTTTTCCCATTGCTCACCCCTACCTTGTCCTCCCCACTCCCACAGTTAGTCCCTCCACACTGTCTGTGCCTGTGTGTCCTCTATTCATGTTCCTTTGTTGCCTTTTCCCTTCTTTACCCAGTTGTTCACCTCCCCTCTGGTCACTGTCAGTTTGTTCTTTATTTCCTTGTCTCTGGTTCTATTTTGCTCATTTGTTTGTTTTGTTCATTAGGTTCCACTTATAGGTGAGATCATATGGTATTTGTCTTTCACCACCTGGCTTATTTCACTCAGCATAATGCTCTACAGTTCCATCCATGCTGTCGTGAAGGGTAGGAGCTCCTTCTTTGTTTCTGCTGAGTAATATTACATTGTGTACATGTAGCATAGTTTTTTTGATCCTTTTATTTACTGTTGGGCAGTTAGGTAGTTCCCAGCACTTGGCTATTATAAATTGTGCTGCTATGAACATTGGGGTACACAGGTTCTTTGTGATTAGTGTTTCAGGGTTCTTAGGGTATAATCCCAGCAATGGGATCACTGGATCCAAAGGCAGTTCCATCTTTAGGTTTTTGAAGAAATTCCATACTGTTTTCCACAGTGGCTACACCAGTCTTCAGTTTTAAAAAATGTTTTGGAAGTAAGTGATGGAATTACATCATTAACAATAGGATGGAGAGAGACAACAGCCACCAAGAGATGTTTGAAAATAGAAGAGGAAGTAAACATTTAGTAAGCAACTGAATATCTGGGCAGTGAGGAATTTGGTGGAATTACTTCAAGGTCTCAACTTGGATATGTGCACCAATATTGATGGTCTTCACTTAGAAGGAGAATTAACAATATAAACAGTAAAATTGAAAATGGCTCTCTTTTTATCAGTTGCTCAATATACACTGTGCTCAGCAATTTATATGTATTAACCTAATAAAACATTGTATCTACTTTATGATGTTAGAACTATTCTTTCTGCACTTTGTAGATATGGTAACCGAGGCCTAGAAAGGTAAAAAAAAAAAAAAAAATTGCTCAAGGTGAAAATAAGCTGGTGCTGGTGGAGCAGCATGGACAGAGCGTAGCTTCCGACCAAGCTTTTAATCAATCACCACACTCTAATGCCTCCCAAAAGAAAAGACAGAGCAATCATTTTTGGATATGTGGAATTGGAGAGGCCTGTGAGTCATTCAGCTGAGAATTTGTAGACGGTTTAAATATAGCTGTGTGTTTTGTGAAAGAAGAGCCTAAAGCATATCTGTGATAGTTGAGTATGCAAAAGTAGATGAGATTTCACAGTAAGAAAATTTATAATGAAGAAGAAGAGGAATTGAGGACGGTATATTAGAGAATGCAAGTGTTTATGGACATGGCAAGAAAAGCAAGGCAGTCTGAGTGATAAGTATGAACATACCCGCGATCAAGTAATTAAAAAGACAATCAGAAAGGGCAGAATCTGGCGTCATGAGCGACTAAGAAAGGAGAGTTCCTAAAGGAAGGACGGATAAAAATGCCAGATACAGCAAAGGCTTCATGTAATATGAAAGTAGGAAGAAATCAGTAGTGACCATTACCAGATTACCTTTATTACATAGGAATTTAAATGAAAAGAGTTTAAAATTTTATTGGGAGAGGTGAGAAAGTGGAGACAACAAAAATCTTCCAAGACTTTGGAGGAGATGGAAGTTTCCAGGGAATGAATTATCGGGATGAATAGAGCTCAATCTCCCAATGCTCTAAATATCTCCAGAATTTTGAATCCAGGCTATAGCATTAATTGCTTATAAAATATATTTGTCATATAACTGTCAGTAATAATTCTTCCTGCTATTTTACTTAAGTCTCTCCCTCTGCAGCTTTACTCTTGTTCTTGTACCTTATATGAGCGAACTGGAAATTGTCCCTAATCATTTACATTGTCTGGAGCATTGCTGATTTCTACTAATTTAAATCAATTTCCTGAGGTAAGAAAATGCTAACTGGAAAGGGTTCAGACCTAGTGGTCCATTATAAAGTTTTAATTTAAAAACAGAGGCAATAAGGGATTAAAACAATGTGGAATAATGAGAAAAGCAGGTAAATAGAAACTTAGACTTAATGAATTAAAACACATTTCTGAAAAACAAAGGTTTATTGCATTGCATAAAATCTCTCAGAAACAATTAGTACATTGGCAACTGAGCTAATAAAAAGTTCTCTCCCTAAAACGGTTAAAATTTATCTCTCTTGTTTAATATGTAACTAGACTGGGCAAGTAAAATTATATAAATATGAAAATTCTAGTAGTTTTGAATAAAGGAAAAGTCTATGTACAAGACGTCCTTGGAAGTTGACTTTTCCTTTTGGTTTATATTTTGGTGTGTGGAAGCAATTAAGAAAGAAAATGGTACTCACAAAATAGGCAATTTTCTTTACTGTCAATTTATTGTTTTATGTATTTATTAATGGTAATCAATTAGGTCACAGAAGTAAAAATGGAAAGACATTTTTGTCTTTAACAAAATTGTATAATAATGGAAAAATGAAATAGGTTTTTCTTAAAAAAAGAAAGAAAGAAAGAAAGAAAGAACGAAAAGGATGTAACATACTCTAGGACACATGGTATAATGTAGAAAATACAGTGATGAATGCGTTCTGAATTAAATAGGTAAGCCCCCAGTAGATTTTATTGTATTTTCAAAGGGCAAACTGAAACATAAAACAATAACCCCCACAGTTAATTATATGAGAATCTAAAAGAATTCTAATATGTGTGTGGGGGATTGGCACTGAGAAACAAACACAAGAAAGATGCTAGCCAATCTTGTTTCCAAGCAGGAGAGTTTAAGGGTCTTGAGTATGGCATCTGAAAGTTCAAGAACAGAAAAGAGAAAATAAACAGCAATTCCTGGGAAATGAGGAAGCAATGAAGAGACATTGGCAAGAATTCAGGTGAGAAATGATGGAAACTGAGCTAGTGGTGAAAGTTTAGAGGAAGAAAAGCAGGACTAGAAAATAAAAAAAAAAACACACATATATCAATAGCACTAGGTTACAGATAAAACTAACTTGACGGAAAGGAAGATACTCAGAAACTCCCAAATTTCTGTCATGGGAAATATTAGATGTAAAGGGAGACATGAGTCTGGAGGAGATACATTGGGTTGGAGGTACCTGTGGGAAACCTGAATGTTGGCTGTCTTTGTTCATTTGGGTTGTTATAACAAAAGTACTATAGAATGGGTGGCTTAAACAACAATTTGTTTCTCACAATTCTGCAAGCTGGGAAGTCCAAAACCCAGGCACTGGCATAATCGGTGCCTGGCAGTAGCTTACTTTCAGGTTCATAGCCAACTGTCTTTTCACTGTAACCTCATGTGATGAAGGTGTAGAGATTTTTAAAGAGGCACTGTGAATCCTCATTTGCATGCAGATTTTGTGTTTGTAGATTTGCCTGGTCCCTAAAATGTATTTGTAACCCAGCACTTAACACTCATGGTTCTTTCATGGTCATTCAAGGACACATACATATGCACAGTAACAAAAAATTGAGTTGCCCAATGTGAATATTACGAGCTGAAGTCAATCAAGGAGACACTCCATCTTTTTGTTTTAGTCCTCACCATGTTAAAAAATATCCATCACATGTCTTTTAGTGTCATATTTTTGTGATTTTGTTTTGTAAAATACTTCCTAGTGTAGTGTTGAAATACCGTCTATTGTTTCTAAATGGAAGATAGCAGTGGTGTGTCTTTCAAGAAAATACATGTGTTAGATAGGTATTCATTCACACATGAATTATAATGCTGTTGCTGTTAAGTTCAATGTTAATAAACCAACAATATATATTAAATAAGGCATCTTTAAACTGAAAGACAAATACAACAAGGTTATGTATTGATTGGGTGATAAACGTGTGATCTGAGGCACACAGGAAATGAACTCTGTTTTTCCCTTAGAGATAATGATTCAATATTTATGAATTCTGTTTTTCTCTCAACTTTATAAAATGAAAATAGTGTAAATAACAAGAATTGTTTGTACTTGTGGACATAAGTGATTATCCATTTTTGAAATCATATCTAGAGAGTGAAACAATGCTGATCAATCTCACAAACTTAATGTGAGACAAAGGAGGCCAGACGCAAAAGAATGTATTCAGTATGACCATTTATAGAATGTTCAAAACCAGGTAACACTATACTCGGTGGTAGAAGACAAGATAGTGGTTGCCATTGTGGGGGACATGTGACCAGAAATGGCACAAGAGCATCTTAAATGTGGTAATGTTCTGATATAATAATGCTTGAATCATAAACATGTTCCGTTTCTGAAAATTCATTGAGATGCACAGGTAAGTTTGAATACGGCAATCTGTCTCAAAAGATCATCCACTTAGCACCAACACAGCATTTCTGGAAAGGCATAATGGAGAAAAAACATGTCTAAGCACATCCTATTTGCCTTTGTAAGAATAAAAATTGTCGTTAGCATCAGAACTCTACTTGCCTTAAAAACATATCATCTTGACCCAGCATTAACCCCCACTACATGTACAAATTTATTTTTACAATCTATCCTTGTCTTCTGAGAGTGAACGTGTTTCATTACATGAGGACAACAGGCATAAACTAGCACTGTCCTGGTCACACTGGGACAGATGGCTATCATACATGAAATGTGAATTTGCCATTGGCCAGAGGTCATTCTTTTCATGGGTGTGACAGCAATACTATTGCTTAATGAGTTTCTTAAGCCAGAAAGGAATTCAGAGGCCATTGATTTCTATTTCTTGTTTTATAAATAATTTATTTTTAAGGCTCAGGGACATGAACTTATTTGCCCAAGGTCTAAGAAAAGAACTGGTTAGCACTGGAGCTAGACTAGACACCCAGTGAGTTTTTTTCTTTTCTTTTCTTTTTTAATATTCAATATTGCATTGTGGCAAATGTGTATTTTTTTCAGCTGTAACCAAATAGAAACACACTGGCAGGATTTTTTAAAAAATCTTTTCTTCTTTTAAATTAGAGACCTGGGTTATGAAACTGACCAGGACTCACAGACAGTCCTAAAAAACACATTAACGAGGGACCACGGGCAGTTTTGTGGGCTGTGGAATCAGTGTATCGTAGGTATAGGTTGTTAGCTTTGACCTTGTCATTGTTTAATTTAATGACTTTTGATCAATCATGTATAGTTTATAAGTCTTAATTTCCTCACATTGAGAGAGGGGACATGGAAAAATAAAACCTTGTAAAGTCATTTTTGGTTTAAATTTATTGAGAACACAGTCTGACTTTGTGGAATGCTAGTTGGTAAACGGAGAAGTGAAGATACCAGCAACTGATTTTAATTTTGCCAAGGGCTAGTCATGAGTCTGTTGCATGTAAATCACATAGTTCTTGAAGTGGATTAATAAGTAGGTAGATAGAGATATTGATTAGGACACTAGTGATTATCCAGTAAATTATGCATGACTGAATTTAAGTAGACCAACAGCATACTTTTGGACTGTTTCCCACGAGACAAGTAACACCAACAGCTCATTTTCTAAAATCATGTGGGACTACTTAGGGCTTTACAAATGAGCATAATGCAGATTTTAAAATTTAGATCCTAAAATAAAGGGCAACTAGGAGACTAGAAATGAGTCCTAACATTATGGGGATTTTGAAGTTATTAAGACCTCTATATTGTATACAGGGCTGGGTAAAAGTAGGTTTACAGTTGTCAATATGGAAAAATATATAATATAAGAATAAATATTAATACAAGAATACTGTATCTATCTTTGGTGTACTTACAGCTATAAACCTACTTTTGCCATCCCTGTATAATATGGAAATAATTGCTAAATGTTTATGCCATTTAATATTTGGTAAAGATAGTAAAATCAATATAGGTAAATTATTAGTATTCAATTCTGTGGTCAGATAAACAAGTTTAAATAGTTGACTGCCTGATTGAGATGATTGTGGTGAGCACCAAATGAGGAGATGTCTACGAGTACACATCCACTCTCATTGTGCTTCAGCTACATTGGTTTTCTTTCCATTCTTTGGCTGCATTACACTCTCTTCAGCCGCAGAGATTGTTGAAAGTATTGTAGATTACTTCATTCAATCACAGTTATCTCTCTCGCAGCGTACACTTTCCTTTAAACCAGAAACTAAAAAGCTAAAGACTGCATTTCTTTGATTTCAGTGCATTAGGATTCCAGCAAGACACTCTTCCAGCAAATAGACACACATAAAGCAGTCTAGGAAGGCAAAAATCAACAGTGGGGGACGATGTTCCCTTTCATAAATATAGTCTGTGAATATAGTCTGGAAATTTAGTCTTTTATGCCTATAATGTCAGATATAGGAATGTATGAATCTTTGCTTTTCATAACTGTTGAACAGTGGTGTTAGTATCAGTAACATTTCCGGGTTTGACATTGGGTGTATCTTATGGTTGGGTCACTTGGGCTGTTGAGCGTCAAGTATAGTTCCCTCGACTTCCCCAAAATTCTGTTTGTTAGTTACTAAGGGCTCTTCTGCTTAAACCAACCAGAGTGGACTCTGTTATCTACAACTAAGAATCCTGAGGTTATAGAGCAATCTTAAAAATTGAAAAAAGGGAGTCTCATTATAGTTTCTTAATATGATAATCTTTATTCATGTATATCTATTCAAAATAACCACTGAGCATAAGACATTGGGTTAGAAACTACACATAAACTGGTGTATCAAAACAAACTTACACCTAGGCATGGAAGTTAAAATATATTAGAGAAGACATAATTCACAAGTCAATCAACAAATACATATTTTCTCAAATAATAATAAGTGCTATGAAGAAAATCAGTGAAATATAGTGACATAAGAAAAGAAACCTATGTAGATCAGAAACAGTTCTTGGAAGGATGAAAAGACGCAGCTCAGAAGAGTGTGGGAAGTGCCTATTTGTAGGTCTGAAGGTGAAAATATGTTTGCCCACAAAGAATTCTGGTGAATTTTATAATCACTTATAAAATAACAGATAGTTAAATAAGCATGGTCAAATAAGTAAAATCTGTAACTTGGCAGAAGTCGAAGGCTATTTAGTCAATGAAATGTAATTCTGATGACTTATCAAAATCAACAATAATGACATTTCTGATAACATAATTAATCTATCCAAATGTAAAGAACATATTTTTTTTAAAGAAAAGGGATGGATTATTTCTTAGATGACTAGAGTCTCCAGTAAAATATAACTCAAGTGAATGTTATACTATCATAGAAGTTCTGTAACATATCAATAGTGTGGAATTCCTGTGATCTCACATGATAGAAAAACAAGGTGAGGAACTAATACAATTATAAAGAGCAAAACAAACAAGTTGAAGAATGTAGAATGGTCAGGTGTTTGTACATTATCATTTAGCTCCTGTCAAAAGACTTTAATTATTGAATTTTCTGTACTTTTTCAATGACTCTACTACTTTTATAGATTAACTTGTCTTTTATTATAAAATTTTTCCTCTTACAAGGACTTACTGCTCTTAAAAGTCTAAAGTGATGTGCTGAAGAGTCATCAGTTAATTCCTATAGTTTTAATGGAAGAGACCTGTAATTATCACATTGAGTAACAAAGTGGATCAAATGGTCTAAAATTTTTCAGTGTTCACAGTTCAGGTGTGGTATCTTCAAGGATGAGGTACATTTACTTACCTTATTATATCCATTTGCATTTTAACAAACTCTCTTTCTAGCCTCTCTTTGTACCTTTGTCCAGCTACACCTGGGAGAGCATCTTGTGAATGGGCACACTGCCATCATGACAGATGGACCTGGGCAGCAAGATCAAGAGCCAGGATGTATGTTGTATTTGACTGAGAAGGGCACATTGACAACGTGTGTGGAAATAACATTTGGTGTAAAATCTTGCTCCCTATGACTGAGGGGATATGACCTACCACTCTAGCTGAGCAACGAGTAATCTTGGTAAATTGAAAACATTTAAGTCTAATCACGAATGAGTTATTTTCCCCAGAAATTAAGGGT
This sequence comes from Anoura caudifer, assembly GCA_004027475.1. NCBI lineage: Eukaryota > Metazoa > Chordata > Mammalia > Chiroptera > Phyllostomidae > Anoura > Anoura caudifer. The sequence goes on along the minus strand of PVKU01004269.1, from coordinate 59,388 downwards.
AGAATTTAGGTCTTGTTGGAGGAGAGAAATGTATAAAGCTTTGTTGCCAGGATGTTTTTAGAAGAAAATATTAGATATAGATATTTCTCCCCAAAAAGCATTATTATCAACCACAAACATCATATAGATCGTTTACTCCATTCATGCTACTTGTCAGGTAGTACATCTTATAAACTATCTTTCAGAGGAAGGATTTATGGGTTTTCTCCTCACATAAGCACAAACACATTATCTGAGCAATTTTATATTTTATATCTCTTTCATCTTTATATAATCTATTAATGTATACAGAGCTATTCACTTCCATTTCTTCAATTTTGCCTTTTGTCTCCAACTGCTGTACTATAATTTACATTCCACTTGGTCAGAAATGAATGTTTTGAGAAACATGTTTTAAATCACTGTCTACCTCACCTCCGTCCTCTTAATCCTTCCTCTCTTGTAATCTCTGCCAATGATATGATATATATATTGGTTTAAAAATAAGGTCATCTTTAATATTAATATATTTTTTATTTCCATATCTAATTATTCTTCAAAATTTATTGGTGATATCACCAATTTACCAGTTTAATTAATTCTCTCCTTTCTGTATACATTTCTGTTACTTTAATCCTTAGGTTCATCCTAACCTAAGGAAAGCACTCTCAAGTATTTGGCATAATAGCTTCAACATCAGGCACACCAGGTCATAAATCTTGGCACAAGTATTTAATGTCTGCTGGATCCCGAAGAATTTACTAAATAATACTTATCTCTAAGGAATGTGAGAAGGAATAAAATTGCATTGCATGTATGAATATAAATATGCAGATATTACCTGAATGAATGGTTACTAAATAAGACAGCATCATTATCATCATTATTAATATATTTTCTGACTGTCTACCACATTATTTGGATGCTGCATCTAGTCATATAATGACCAAACCCTACTCTCACCTCACTTCAAATTTATCTAAGATGAGCCCTTATTTTTACAAAATAAAACAGATGTATATTAGTATGTACTACAAGAAATAGTGGATTTTTTGTTGTCTAAAACATGGGATTTAAATCTAAGCATTGCCATTTAGTCAACAAATATTCATTGGTGACCTGTTGCATAGCTGGCATTTAGTTGAAAACTGAGGATAGAAGAATAATTTAAAAAAAATGTATACAAACGTTCCCTATTACAACTACTTAATCTTGATTTTCTTAATCTTGTTTCTTCATTTGTAAGATAAGGCTAAAAGTAACTAGATTTGGGGCTTGTTTGAAAGGTTCAATGTGAAAATAGATGTGATTATTATTGTTATTATTTTAGAAAGGTACTTCCAGTGATAATTAAGAGGGGAGGGGGAAAGGGATAACTGAGAAAGAAGGGGCAGGGTCCAGTCAAGGAATGTGTATAGAGGACCCATGGTAATGGACAGCAGGGTGGGGACTGACTGAGGGAAGGAGGCAGGGCCAGGAGAACAACAGCAGTGTGTGGGGGAACTGGGACAACTGTAACTTAACAACAACAATAAAAAAAGAAAATTTGGGGGAGAAACAAAAAAATTGAACTTATATATTTAACAATAAAATTGATTAGTTACTATGACTAGGTTTCTGTATGTGTGCATTTTGATTTCCTGATGTGTTCATAACAGCTAAGGCAAATGTTTCCCAAATCTTACGCACAATTTAATAATTAATCTGAATTATTAATGCTATACTAGCACATGAAGTTATATTTCAGTTTTCCTTAGTGCAGTTTCTACTTGTCTCTCTTTCTGTGTTATTGTTTATTGCTCATTTCTCTCACTGGATAATATCTCTATCACAGTAAAAATTGCCTCTGATTTAACAACCATTTAAACTATGACAGCTAGACATGACTCATAAAGAAATGACTCTGATGCTGATGCTTGATACTCTACTATACATTTTCCTACTAAGAAGAAAAATAAAGTTTCTGTATTCTCCTCCAAAAAAGGAGTAATCAGAGTGAAGTCAGAAATAAAAAATTAAGATCATAATATTAAAAGCATATTCCAAATGGGAGAAAAAACAGGATGAACATTCTGTTTGTGCTCACAGGTGTAAAAGTGGTCTTCTTATTCATTAAATTACTTATACAACTATAAGTTGTATAACTATGAGTTCATTGATTTATTTAATGTTTATTTTAAAGCAATCATGCCTAATATATGTATGTTTATTTTCCTCTTGTATAATGTAGTATTTTCACTCAATATTTTAGTACCAGTAAACTTACATAGTGTTCTTATAATGTTTATATAAAAATAAAACATAAATATAATTAGAATGTTTTTAAAAATGTAAATGAATGAATCATTCTTTCCCAACATTTTAGAAGGACAATAATGTAGAGCATATCATCTTTCTGAAATGGGAAGGGTTTGTTTCCAGGAGATATCTGGATTACAAGAAGCAATGAGGATAAAGAAGGAGAAAAATAAAGGAAGAAATGGGGTCATTAAGAGAGAGACAGTGGAAGGAAAAAGGAGTTTATATAAGTTCAAAAGAAAGCTAAAGCACTTTTTATTTCACATATGTGGCATGATATGAAAATAACCCTTAATTTAGGTTTTCTCTTAAATTTCTAGAAATAATTTCATTATTTTATTACATATTATTTTACTCTGAAAATATTATCCTGAAATTTCTAGAAAGAAATAGGAATAAAAAAAAGTTAATTTTTTCAAAGTCAAGGTGTCAATTAGTTAGAAGACCTGAAGCAGAACTTTGTATCTCCCTCCCTCTGAAATACTCTATTGGCAGTGGTAATTAGCGGAGAAAATGGGATGTACTATGAGAAAGTCTTAACACAGCTGAAATTTACATGCACTCATGCAATGTGTTCATTAACCTGTGTTTCCCTTACCGGACAATCAACAGATAAGGGACTGAGAAATTTTGGCCACTATCATATTTCTATTTTCTACCAGAGCTCCTGGAACTACATAGTCAATTCATAGAATTAAAATCCAAATTTCTTATTATGGCCTTATACGATTTCTAATATGGTCTCACCTGACAAAAAAGTTTGACTGTGTTTCCTACTACTTCCTTCTTAGAAACTATAGTCATACTCTCCTCCTTGATATTCACAGAAAACACCAAGCGCACACCTGCTTCATTGTTTTTCATTTTTATTATCTCTCCCTGAACTCCCATCCCATAGATATCTGAATGGCTTAGCCCATTATTTGGTTCAAGTCTGAGTATTTGTCACCTGTTTAAAGAGGCCTTCCTTGACCGTCCTATCGAAGATACCACTATCTGTCATTCTATTGGTTTAGCCGATTTGTATTTATTCATAGATTTTTATAATTATTTTATTTATGACATGTTTATTGGACACCTATGTATCAGATAATTATCTAAACACAGGGGTAGAGCATATAAAAACATGCAGAAATCTCTGTCCTTGTAGACCTTAAATTTAAAACAGAAATAGACAATATAAAAGGTTTAAAATAAAGTAGATAACATTTTTTGTCAGTGGTAAATGCCATGGGGAAAATAAAATAAAGAAGGGGGATAGGAAATGTCAGGTGGCCAGGTCAGCCCCTTAAAAACTGATATTTGAGTTAAGACTCAAAGAATGTGATAGAACAAACTGTGCAGTGATCTGACAGAGGAGCTCTTGAGGAGGAAGTAATAGCAAATGAAAAGGTTCTCAGCTGGGAGTCTAATAGGCTTGATGCAGGATCACAGAGCAAGCCATCGTAGCCAGAGCAATGATTGAGGAAAGTGTATTAACAGGTCAGGTAGGAAGAAAAACTGGATTTGGGTCATGTAGGGCTTTGGAGATCATTGTAAGCCTGAATTATGTTCCTCTGAGATGGTAGAGTTTAAAACAGAGATAAAATATGATTGAACTTGGCCTTCAATTGCAGCTCTCAGGTGACTTGGTAAGAACCAAAAGAAGTGGGGCAAGGCAGTAATATAACCCTCAGTTAGGAAATTCTTGCAGTAATCCAGCAGGAGGCGGTAGTGGTAGCAGTGGAACCAGTAAGAAGTGATATTCTGGGTATATTTTGAAGATAGAATGAAGAGATTTGATGATGAGTAGAAAGTAGGGTTTGAGAAAAATCTGAGAAGGGCAACCACAAGTGACCAAAAGAAAGGAACTGCCAGTTAGTAAGGTGGCTTGCACTGTGATAAGAATAGATTGTAGAGGGTGGGGTAGATGCAAAAAAGTGCTTCAAGTAAGAACAAACAAAAGCAAAATAAGTATCCAATATCATTCAGTTTATGACCTAATAAGGAAAATAGACAACAAATAAATGTTTACTTTATTAAATGGTGATCAGGGCTTTTCTATTGCACAGAGGATGGCATGTCATTTGTAGTACACAATAGCTCTTGTCACAGATAAGTGTTGAAATCCCAGGGCTTTCTCCATAATGAAATTTCCTGTTCATCTATAAGCGCAAATGGTGACATTTGTGGTGACAGTGGGGTACAATGCTCTTTGAAGTTATTCACAAACCCAGACTAATGGGGACTCTATTATCTTAAAGCATGATTCCTAATGTTACCTTGAGCATTTATACCTAGATGGCTGTCAAGAGAGGAAAATGTACAGATATCACAGGAGATTTTATGGAGTAGGCGTAGAGGTGATGAACTTTACCCACTCCCTCATTCCGATGAGTATGATGTAATCCCATGGTTTCTTTAGATGCAAGGTGACTTGGGAAATGTAGTCCACTTCTGGGCAGCCACTTGCCAGCAACAACTGCATCACATTACAGGAAAACAGCCTTTGGTGGAGAGCTAGCTCTCTTTGCTACATGGGAACAAGTTTATCTTGGACTGAGAGGCTACATTTAAGCAAAAACTTGAGGAAAATGATAAAGTGAAACATGTAGCTCTTTATATGAAGCAATCTCACGCAGAGAGAATAGTAAATGTAAGGATCCCAAGCGTGCGTGCACGTGGGGGGTGTTCTTTTGGAGCAATAGCAAGAAGGTCAGCATAGTGGGCAGGCAGCAGCCAAAGGTAGAGTTGGAGGAGCAAAAGCCAGGGTGACCTGGGCAGATTCTAGAGCTTTTTAAGCTATGGTCAAAATCTTGGTTTTTAGTTTGGATAAGGTAAGGAGCTATTGGAAGATTTTTAAGCAAAGAAGGAAGCTATATAGTTTTGAAGTGAATTATTCTGTCTGCAACTAATTCATGATAGAGGCACATGTGCAGAAGCAGGGAGAAGAGTTATAAGGACTTCAGTAGCCCAGGCAGGAGGAAACAGTCATTAAGAACAAGCAGGTGAGTTTTTTGAAGGTGGTAAGAAATAGTTAGACTCTAGAAAATATTGTATATTTTCAGAATTAGCATTTCCCCCATACTTGATATTCTAACATTTTAAACCTATAGAATGCTTAAATAATGGTAAAATAAACAACCATGTACCTTTCATCTATGTTCATCAACTACTTTTTGCTATTCTTGCTTTATATCACTCTCTTTACTATACATGCAAATATGTATGTATGCATATACACACATCCAAGTTTTTACCCAACTCATGGAAAAATCATAACATGTTATTCCTAAATACTTCAGTGTGCAACTTCTAAGGGGAGCCTGCATAGCAATAATACAGAAATATTTTCAAGGCAAAACTGATAGAATTTCCCGATGGATTGTTTGTGAGATTTAAGAGGAAAAGTCAAAGATGTTTCCAAAGATTTGGGCAAGAACAACTGAAAGTACAGAGATTCTATTCACATATTGAGGAAAATTGCAAGGCAGCCTGGTTTGGGGTCATAGAGGTTAAATGTCCCACCATTCTTGTCTAGAGACTGGTTGGGGCAGGGTATAATCTAAAGGTTTGGGGTACCTAAAGTTTCTTAAAGTTAAGGAAATACTGTATAGGGCAGGATAAAAGAGCAAAGCCCTATGCCAGAATATTTTTAGTGAAATAATTTAACAGGAATCTTAAAAGGAGAGTGGAACCATTTCACTTAGTATGCTTTGGCTGCCTGCAGCAGTATATCTCAGACCACTATAAAGTTAAGAAAATGTGTAAGTTCCCATGTGAAGTAGTGCAGAGTGATCTCCCTCCAGAGTTGGCTCAGTTAATGTGCCCAACCACCCATCGTTTTTCTAGTTCTCTGTTCCATTATCCTAACTGTAGACTTCACTCTGTACTGTTTCCCATCATATTTTTAAGATGGCTGCTAGAAATATCTAAGGTAATGTTTCTTTGTTCATGTCCAATGGAAGAGCAAGAGAGAGAGCTCTGCCCCAAGTGTGTATCATAATTCTCTCTCGTAAGCACACTTGGTCCACTGAAGTTGTCAGTTGAACAGTTCCAGGTTCCAGGATCCATGCAATAAGTACTCATTCAGGTATGGCTTTTTTGGTTCTGCATAATGTGTATGAGATTTATTTATGTTGTTGTTTTATGTATTGACTCTTTGTATTCTTTAGTAATACTCTAAAACACCACATGGTATTTTATTAAAAAAATATATGAAAATATCACATGGATGTTGAGTTGTTTACATTTGTTGGAAACTTTGGGTAAATCTACTATAGTCGTTACGAACAAGTCTTTGGGGACTACCATATTTTATTTTTTCTCTTTTGGGAAAGTACCTAGAAATAGAATTTCTGTGTGATAGGGCAGGTGTATGTTTAACTTTATAAAAAACTACCAAACCTTCCTTAAAAGTGTTTGTACATAACCAGTTCTAAATATATCAGAGGCAGAAACAAAGTCTGCAGCTTTAGCATTTGTGCTTATGAATTTGTAAAATAAAATTGAAGTTATTATTAACTAAGCTTTTATTTATAAATTACCATGTGTAGAAAGATGAGAGCGACATAGGTCTTATATACTGAGAAGATACACCAGTTCCTTCCAGGGTTGATGAATACAAAATTGCTGGCACATGATATTTGACACCCAAAAGAGAAAGTGGGCATATATCTTCCTGATGGAATGAATACTCATCACTCTCTCAGAGATTCAGGAACTGAAGTGCTCAGTAACACTTATTCACTAGAACAAAGGAAGGGCCAAGCCACAGGACTGTAGACAATTTTCCATTTTTAAGTTACATAAAATACCAAGAAAAGTTATAGCCACTGAGTTGCATGTGTTTTCCCTGAGTTAGGAAGGGCCTGGTTTCTGATTAAATTACAGTCAATAATCCGTTTCGCCTCCCTGCTATTGGCAGTCCTGCTGTTCCCGGTGGGTCAGACTTTGACTCACCTGCACTTTCCTTCACTAGAAACTGACTTGATGATTTCATGTCACTTTATATGTCACTATCTGCTATGCTCTGCATGTTAGTGCACTTCCAGACTTTATGTGTTGAATTCCTTACCCCCATGCTAAGAGACAGGGCTTTGCAGAGGTCCTCACAAATGGGGTTAGTGCCCTTAGAAGAGGCCCCGGAGAGCTCATTGTCTCCTTCTGCCAATCAGTAGACAGCATTCTATGAACCAGAAAGTGGTCCCTCACCAGATATAATCTATGGTGCCTTAATCTTGGACATCCCAGTCTTAAGAAATGTGAGAGATAAATGTTTATTGTTTTTAGCCAAGTCTATGGTATTTTTGTTATAGAAGCCCAGACAGACTAAGATGTCATCAATCTGGGGTGTGGGTTTCATCTAAGACAATCAGTTTTAATACAAACACAGAGTTCAGGAAGTTTGCTATGACCAGCCAATGCAGACAGCTAAGTTTTCATCTATACCTCCTAGTTTTTTATTTTTAAGATTTTATTTATTTATTTCCAGAGAAGGGAAAGCAGGGAGAAAGAAGGAGAGAAACATCAGTGTGTGGTTGCTTCTTGCATGTTCCCCCCTAGGGACCTGACCTGCAACCCAGGCATGTGCCCTGACTGGGAATCGAAATGATGGTCCTTTGGTTCACAGGCTGGCACTCAGTCCACTGGGCCACAACAGCCAGGGCTACATTGCTAGTTTTTATGACCTTGTAAATACAGGGTGGGGCAAAAGTAGGTTTAAAGTTGTATCACAAACACAGAGTTTATTCTTGTATTATTTACTGACAAGTGTAGTATTTTTCATTTGAATAACTAGACATACTTTTGCCCCACCCTGAATAACACTGTGTACTTCTCCTTGCTCTTACCTCCTAGATTAAAACTGTTGTATATGATCAGTTTTGTAATATGCCTAAAAGTTCCCACCATCAGCTCAAAAATATATTTTTCCAGTTTTATTAAGAAATAATTGATATATCACAGTGTAAGTTTAAGACATAGAGCAAGATGGTTTGATTTACATATGTTATGAAATGATACCATGATAGGTTCAGTTAATATCCATCTTCTCATATAGATACAATAAAAATGCATTTTTATTCCATTTATGCATGTGCTCATGGGCATCCTGATCACTAAATGAAAGCTGACACACAGCCAGACTTTAAAAGTGTCAACTCTATTTAATATCTGTTTATTTTCCTTCATATACATGATACTATTTGTTGTTGGCAGACAAAGACAGACAATTACAAGCCTTATGCATTATTTTTCCCCCCTCTGTTTTGAATGAAACCACTGGTTTGAGGTCATTGTGTGTATTAGAGAAAAGATGATAATGTGATAATCATATTTCCAGTTTGGGATCAGGGTCTCTGTTTTGGTGCAGTGGCAACTGCAGGAATCATTGGCTCTGCAGGTGCATATGTGAGCTCTTTCTATAGTTATTCGTGGGGGTAGGAGCAAGAAGAGAGGGTGGGCGTCATCCTCTGTAACAACTTAGTTAAAATAATTAAAATTCTCTAAAGAAAATAATTCTCTCTCTCTCCCTCTCTCTCTCCCTCCCTCCCTCCCTCCCTCTCTCCCTCCCTCCCTCCCTCCCTTTGGCCCTCCCTTCTTCCTTCTCCCTCCTTCTGTCTTATTTTGGAGGGGGAAGTTTCCCTATGATTTAATTTTCTGAGGTCACATCACTTTCAGGGGGCTTACAATCCTCTTGCAAGAAGATGCTGCATCCACCTTCACCATTTTAAGTTCTTTCTCATCATCACTCTAAACTCCTGCAACTGCTCTCAAGCCAGACCCAGCCAGCTGATCCTTACCTCATTTTCCTAAATTACCACTCACATAAGGTTATTGCATATTATGGACATTTACTGAAGGGTAGCAAAAGATAATTAGAGCCTGAGGAAGAAAAAAATTAGATTTAAATAGAAACCACTGTCCTAAAAATTTATTATTTCTTCCATGCCAAAGGGAATTTCTTGCTGGCTATATTGCTTCATATAAACCTCAGCTATCCCCATCTCCTTGGGCCTCTTTCTCTACCTGATACCCTTTGCTCCTTCCACTGGGCAACCAACCTTTAAGCCTCCACATTGCTGTTACTTTCTCAGGCAGAGAAATTTCATCTTCTGTGTCTTACCTCTTGCTCACCCTCAAATAGACTGAGACTCTCAACTCTTTCAATGTTGTGGGCTCAGCAAGTTTTTACAAAGTATTTAATATATTAAAGCATTGAAAACCATTTTCTTTCCTTAAGAGCATTATTTGATCCTGCTACATCCCTAGCTATATACTTACCTCTTTCTAACTACTTACCTTTTTTCCTGTCTATAGAGATTTCTTATCCATTTCCTCATTCCAATTATAATTTGAATCAGAATTTTGAACTCAATGATTTAAATCATCATTGAATAATCTCAGTATAAAAAGCAGTGAACACACACCACATTGCATTCAGGTTGAATTTCCCTTCAGATGGCCCAAAGTAATTGCCTCTGATATTTAAATACTAAACTGGGCATACAAGAAGGAATTGCCAATTGGTGTAAAACAACTATCAAATTAGTAAATCATAGTGAATTGCAATACTGATCTTGTGCTATTTTTCTTAGCTTTGTGAAAAGCATAATTAACCAAAGGCTTCAGGGATGTGAACCAAAGACACCCCTTTTATACAGCGATGCCACATTTCTGTCTTTTCATTCCTAAAGCCCAACATAAAAAAAAATGGACTGACTGCAGGAGGTTTCACTGCCTTAAGTGGACTAGAACATCCAGGAGGGTTCTTTCTCAGTCTCATGAGACCTTGAAAAGAGATGGCGGTTCATGACCTCATTTCTACAAGGCATTTAGAAAAGATTTAGAAAGTGCTTAAATAATGTTAGCTATCATTGTCAGTAAGAGGTTGCAGAGTGTAGTCGTAGTTAATAAACTAGGCTCTGGAGTGAGACCGCCTGGATTGGAATCCTGAAACACCACTGCCTGCTGTGAGGCTAGGAAGTGAGCTTAAACTGTCTGGGACTCAGGTTCCTCATTTGAAAAAAAAAAAAAAAGTCAATAAGGACAACTATATTAGGGGATCATCCAGAGGATCAATTATTTAATATGAGTGAATTGCTTAGAATAAAGCTGATGCATTGTCAGTGCTTAATAAAAGGTCACTTTCTTTGTTTTTGCTTTTGCCAGAGGTGGTCTGGACCCAGTCCTCTATACTTCATGGCTGTAGTCTTTGAGAAGTTGGTGAAAAATATGGAATTGTGGTGAGTACCACATCTAAACAGTAGTAGTTGGAAAGGCAGATGTTAAAAGCCTGCTGCTACTACAGGTTAGGTATGGATCCATTCAGAAAACTTTAGTAAGTGGTCCCACTGGGAATCTGAAGTATGTGTACGATGATACAAGTGGAGGTTTGGCAGTGTGTATATTCAAGATCCAAATTGAGGAAAGAAAGAAAACATCCAGGACTGAATGAAATCAAATGTCTTCCATCTGGGGATGGATCTTAGGGTACTCACAACTTTAAACAACTTATTATAGAAAGAAAAAAATATTAAAATCTTGCCATGCAAACCCTTTTTCTACTTTTTGTTTAGTCTCACATTTAGAAATTTTACTTGTCTTAATGTGTGTAATGCATCGCATTTATTCACCATGCTCATGTTTTGGCAAATGGAAGTCATATGGATGTTATTAGGGTTTTCTGAATGAGCTGCGGGAGGCCCTTTTATTCTCCTTTTGCCAGTGTGGCCCCTGGCCCCTGGCAGTTGTTAGTGATATTTCTACCCAGAATGGGCCAGGTTAAGCTTGGTAGGGGTTAGAACATCTCAACAGGAACCTTATTTTGGTTTTTATTCAATTCCATGAGCCTCTCATTCTGCAGTTTCTGGAATTTGGGTCCAGAATTTGTTGGCTCTGTTGGGCAGTATGCAGGTTCTGATTTGTAATGGAGGGCTGGGAAAATATTCATCCATCTGCTGGAAGGTAGGAACTGAGCCAGGACAACTGCTTGACAGCATTTGACTTTTGACAACACAAATTGGTTGTCCTTGCTTTCACATAGGCAACTCTGAGAACAAAGGCAGAGAGGGAAGTAGTGAGTGGCAGGCATGGGGCCTCTTATTTACTAGGCAGGGGCTGTGCAATTTATTGGCATCTCCCAGATTCTAGCTGTGTATCTCTGTGGATGTATGCATGGAAGTGGGTATGAGGCTGAGCAAATGGGCAACAATGAGCAAAAACTCCCAGCATCTTTCAGATCTTGGCTGGAGTAAATAAGGTAGCCTCTGTATGAAGCGAAACAAAAAATAGCAAGAAGAGGAAGAAAGCCAAGGTGTCATTCAAATTCACAAAACCAAAACTAAATGTATGCAATTTTTTCCATTACATTATTTTGCAGTCAAGTTGTATATTTTAATTTGAATCAGACTTTAATGCTTAATGTATACACATTATCATTCTTTAGTGAAAATTTAGGATAAATTTTTGATTGTGTTAGGCAAGATACTATGTGAGTTACTTGTTAGTTCATTTCACTGATGTTAAATGAATTTACTGCAACTTAAAAATAATGTAAAGATTGGAAATTTAAGGATTTAATGTAAGAAATAGAAATGGCTTTAGAACCTATTCTTTTAGCTGCATTTAAGAAATTAGGAATTGGAGTACTTGGTTCAATTAATTTCATTGTTCATTTAAAAACATCTATTCAGTGCCTCCTGTCAGGCATTTTACTAGCTCTGAAGTTATTGCAGCATGAGGTTTGTTTCTTGGCCTGGAGAATATCATAAACTAAGGAAAAACCATCACCAAGCAAGTAATCATGATAAAACAAAATTATGTAGTCTCTGACAGAAGCATCAAACATGTAGGTACCCACTGTCAGTTGATTGGGGTTCAACTCCAGCTTCCAATGCTTACAGATGCTTTGATCTTTGGTTAGCTACTCACTTCTCTGAGCCTCAGTTTCCTATCTCTCAAATGAAAAGAAAAATACTGCTACCTCGTAGGGTTGTTGTGAATATCAAGTAAATAAATCCCTGTAATGTAACAGTACCCAGCACACAGTAAGTCCTTAATATATATGTCATTATTATTAGCTCTGATATCAATCTGAGAAATTAGAAACATTAGAAAATCTTGATTTATCATCATATGATATATAATTATTATTTCCTCCATGACTTTTATCTCATTGGTTTATTTAAGAAATGTGATAATGATGTCTGTATGCATTACAAATATTCATTCATTCCTTGTGTTTAAATAGTATCTATGCATTTATGTATAGCCTGGTGATATAGGGTCTGGCACAAATAACACCCCTTTTTATTACAATATCTTTTATTCTAAAATCATTAGTATGTAATTATGTAACATAACACTATCATACTCAAGCACATCATTTGACATTGTAGGTGAAATGTTCAAATTAAAACTATAAATTATTACACCCATATTATTACCCTACCAACCAAACTCAAGCAGACATTACTTCTGCTGGACTGTGTACATGACTCATATCTAATGGAAATGGCCTCAACTCATATCTAACCAAAATACTCAACATTTTCAGTTGAATGTTTTTTAGTTAGGATTAGTTTGGCCACAGATGACAAATAAGCATAAACAAAAACACTAATGACAATGCATAAGTAAGATAGAGTTTATTTTTTCCTCAAGTAATAGACGTTTGGAGGTAGGATATCCAGGACTCGCTGTGATCAGAGAACCAGGCCTTTTCTAACTTCATTTTTTTTTACCTTAAAATACAGGTCTCTTCTGTCAGTTCCAAGCTCGTGCCATCATGTCTGCATCTCAGCAACCAGGAAAGATAAAGAGGTGAAAAAAGAAAGGTCAGAGACACCTTCCAGACATCTGCTGAGGAAGCTTCTGCTACAACGTGCTCAGAACAATTCTTCTTACCCCATTTTGGCCCTAACTGAAGCACGCGGCTGCAACTAGCACCAAGAGAAGCTTGCAGTGTTTTTTGTTTGTTTGTTTGTTTGTTTTTAAGTTGAGGCATCCAAGTAAAAAAAAATGTGCCGTAGATCCTTTAGGTAAGGATGAGAGTCTCAAGCAGGATGTCAAACTCATTTTCACCTGCAGCCACATCAGCCTCATTGTTGCCTTCAAAGGGCCAAATGTAATTTCAACTCCTTAACAGTTAAGGAATAGTTACATTTATACAGTCCTAAAATTATTTCGGCCCTTTGATGGCAACCGCAAGGCTAATGTGGCCCCTGGTGAAAATGAGTTTGACACCCAGGTCTAAAGGATATTGGAGTAGCATACATTGATCATTCCGGCAGTTTCAAAAGAGCTGAATCAGAGGGAGGGACCATGATTTCCGAATTGCCTGCTACCTACTGGTTAGGTGGCTTTGGGTAAGACTCTTCATAGCTCTGTGTTTTAATTCATTTATCAGGAGCATGTGTATTGTTTCAGGAACCAAAGAGTTAGTTTATGTGAGCACTTAGAACAGTGCTGTGCACATGGAAAGTGCTTATTTTTTATTTTTTAAACTGTTGGTCAAGTACAGTTGTCTCCATTTCATTTACATGATGGAATACTACACAGCAGAGGGAAAGCGATCATTTTAACGCATGGGAAAGCCACTGGGGAAGTCTGAGTGGGAGAACACTGTCGTCTGACCAGTGTCAAAACAATCACTCTAGCTGATGCTGAGAAAATATTGGTTTGGCCAAAAAGTCTGATATTTTTTTCCATAAGATAGCTTTAGTAGCGCTTGGTTCTCGTCTCTAACTTCATTGGAAACAATTTTGTTACATGGCATGTGACAGCTGTCATATCAGCATACATTTTAAAAAATAATTCTCAAAGCTGAGGAATTTTTATGTAGCCATTTTAATATTGAAGATGGAAGAAAATACATGATTTTGGGGGTATATTATGTTTTATCATTCTAAGAAAGGTAATAACACAACTGAAATGCAAATAAAAGATAAAGATTTGTGCAGTGTATGGAGAAGGTGCTGTGACGGATCAGATGTATCAAAAGTGGTTTGCAAAGCTTTGTGCTGGAGATTTCTCACTGAACAATGCTCCATGGCCGAGTAAACCAGTTGAAGTTGATAGTGATCAAATTGAGACATTAATTGAGAACAATCAATGTTCTACCATGTGAGAGATAGCTGACATACTCAAAATATACAAATCAAAAAACATTTTGGTTAATGAAAATGAAAAGTGTGTCTTTTATTTTGCGGAAAAAACTAAATGGGCTTTTGGCCAACCCAACATGTAGAAGGAAGAAAAGTCCAGATGTAGGGAAGAGAGAAGACCACTACTGTAGAAGCAGTGATAAAGGAACCATATGGTGTCAGTGGCATTGTGAAAGGTAGTTAGATTTAGTATATACTTTCATGATGAACAAATATATTTACTTAGGTGGGCAGGAAGATGATAGTTAAAATGACTGTCTTACTTATCAGTATGCTACTATAACTATCACTTTCCTCATTCACATTAGGTACTACCACAGTGTCTTATACTTGATAAGGGCTACACGAATGCTATAGTCAATTGGAAAATTAGCTTCCCCTAATTATTTTGGGGATTTACATTCATTCACAGACATATTCATATTCATAAAGTTATAATTAAATGCATATAGCAAAAGGTGTTCTGATTAATATGTAAAGAAATTACATAATTTACTAAATTGAATTTTAAATAATCCCATATAACTCTTATTAAGAGCATAAAATCACTGTTATAACTTTTGTTTCTTACTATATTTCAAAAACAAAGGCATTAAATATAGACAATATTGCTGTTAATTTACAATCAATATGGTGAAGTAAAAAGAATAGGACTTTATAAGCAGGTAGACTGGGGTTCAAATACCAGCTCAAATATTTAAGTTTACTGAGTTTCCTTATTAATTGTGTCTGTATTCCAAAAGTCTTTCTCCCTCCCCTGCCCTGAGTGGTCCTTTTGTTTATTGTTTAATCTGTGAACAACTTCATGGATGTCCAATCCATTTTTATGGTTTATTTTTATTGTATTTTTTCCATTACCATTTATTACTCTTATACCCTCCTCCACCTCCACCCACACCCACCTCTGCAATCACCACACTGTTGTCCAAGTCCATGAGTTCTTTTTCTTTTTTTCAATCCCTCTACTGCTCCTCCCTCCCCCCAAAAAGTACCCCCTATCCTTGTAAGTTAAGTTTTCTCATTAGATTTCACATATGAGTGAAATCATATGGTACTTGTCTTTCTCTGACTGGCTTATTTCACTTAGGATAGTGGAATCATTGGGTCATAAGGCAGTCCCACTTTTAATTTTTTGAGGTAAATCAATACTGCTTTCCACAGTGGCTGATTAATCTGTATTCTCACCAATAAGGCAGAAAATTTCCCCTTTTGTCCACATCCTTGCAAACACTTGTTTGTTGATTTATTGACGATAGCCACTCTGACAGGTGAGAGGTGATATCACATTATGGTTTTAATTTGCATTTCTCTGATGATTAGTGACATTGAGCATCTTTTCTTACATCTATTGGCCATCTGTATGCTCTATTTGAATTGTCCATTCAGATTTTTTGCCCATTTTTTAATTCAATTGTTTTTTTTTTTTTTTGGTGTTGAGTTTTATAAGTTCTTTATAAATTTTGGATATTTAACCCTTATCAGATGTATCAGTGAATATGTTCTCCCATTCAGTGGGTTATCTTTGTATTTTGTTGATCATTTCCTTTGCTGTGCAAAAACATTTTAGTTTGATGTAGTTCCATTTATCTTGTTCTTTTGTTTCCTTAGCCTGAGGAGATATATCAAAAAATATTGTTACTAGCAATGTCTGAGATTTTATTGACTATGTTTTCTTCTAGGATTTTTATGGTTTGGAGTCTAACATTTAAATCTTTGATCCATTTTGAATGTTTTCTTGTGTGTGATGTAACAAGGTGGTCTAATTTCATTTTTTTCACATATGTGTCCAATTTTCCCAACATCACTTATTGAAAAAACCATCTTAATCCCATTGCATTTTTTGCCTCCTCTGTCAAATATTAGTTGACTATAAAGGTGTGGGTTTGTTTGGGGGCTCTCTATTCTATACAAATATATTTCTAATTCCAGTCTCTGTGTGGCTCATTTTTAAGGCCTTGCCTGGGATTTTTATTGTTATTATTTTTCCATCATCTAAATTATAATTAAGCTGGATATCAAATGATTATCTCAATATTCTTTTCCTTTAATATTTTAGAAATATTATACTTTCCTTTTGTATCCATTGCCATCTGACTTTCTTTGATCCTTGTATTTTTGTATATTACCTCTTTCCGTAGGCTTATACAATTTCTTTTGTCTTTGTTTTTACATTTCACCTTATCTATTCCTTCTGTCAATGTATAGATCCCTTAAAGTTGAGATTTTTCACTTTTCACCTATTTGTTTTTTTTTTATGCTTTTATTTTCTGTTATCTGATACTGGCATGACTCTCTTTGTATATATATCCTATATCTCTTTATTCATTCCCGTTACCTTTGGGAGAGTACATGCACCTGATCTTCTAACTCATTAAAATTTGTCCTTCAGCAGGTTCCACCTTTCTATTTATCCAATATATTGTTTCATTTGTTTTACTTCATTTTCTTTTTTGATTCATTATTATAATTTCCTTTTGATTTAATTTTGTTTATTTTATCACCTAAGTATAAAGTATATATTATTATTTTAAATTATGTGTATTCATTTCAGTAACTCTATTTTGAATGTTTTCCAGTAAGTTAATTTTTATTTAAGGTAGCTGTATGCCTCAGGTATCCACTTACTTACACCTGTGACTTTATGTCCTTCTAGGGAGGACTCTCAGCTACACTGGCTGGGTTGTGTATGGGTCTCATTAGTCTGCATTGGTCTCGTGGAGTTTATGGGTAAGTGAACAGTGAGTGCCAAGATGGATGACTCTATAACCACAACATGCCAATAATTGCCTTGGTATAGTCATAAATCCTTAGAAAGAAGCAGCTTTGTGGGAGCCACTGTCTCCACATTGTCATCCAGCCACTGTGAGTATTTGAAGGGGAGTGAATTCTCATGGTTTTCTGGTCTATGCTCTCCTGTGCCTATATCTTCCTCTTAGGAGGGAGCAAGGCTTGTGCTCTCCTGGTAATTCTCCCATGGACTTCTGTGCTTACATACAGACTGCTGTTGTTGATTGCTCCAGTGAGGCAATTACAGTAGAGGGCCTAGTGTAATTCGCTGAAGTCTGCGCTGGGAAGAAGGAAGAACAGATTGTAAACCTCTATTTTCAACCTCCTCCTGCCATCTATTTCAGTCCTTACCCATGGTGGCACACAGACCCCCACCCTCCTTGCCTCTAGCACGCATCCTTGAAGCAAGTGGCCTATTTTCCCAGTGGTTTGTCATTTCTGTGGTTGCTGAGTTTCTATTGTTGTTTCTGTAAATTTTAATTCTTTGTTCAAGCCCAAGTCTTTTTCTGCCTTCTGTGGCTTCTCAGGATTTCATGAAAGGAAACAGATAGTTTATGCAAGTTTTTTATTTTGTGTGATTCTTTACTCAACATATAGCATTTTTCAGGCCTTTAAAAATCTTCAGTGAATACATTTTAAATTGAAAATATCAGTTCAGGACAATGTGATCTTTAATTTTCACAAATTTAAACTTTGATTTTATTTTTAGAATTTTACTTAAACCAGGCTCCCAAAACATTTTATCTCAGATTTTTTTTCTAATCATGTGACAATAACTACACAATATTTTCTTGTAAAACTGCCCATACTTACGTACCTTGAAAAATTGATTAACTTTCTAAAATATAAGCTCTATTTCTGTTGTCACACTTGTGAGATGATAAATTAGTAAGCCTACAAAGTGATGTATTATGGTTATATTTTATTTGTCTTTTTTGTCTCGCTGTACAAAAACAAATACTTAACCAACAAATAAAGTAGACAAAATAGGCTTGACTACAGAAATATTGCAAATAAAGTTGGAGAAAGTGCCAGCAGTGGTCTTCCAAACATTGCAGAAACAACTGCTGTGAAGAGATATTGTTCTTTTTTCTACCCATTCATTTATTTTTCCCTCTTGAATTTGTTGAAGTGGGTTTTTGTTTGATTATAAAATGGTACATATTTCAGTGACTGAAGCACAATGTAAGTCGCCAAGGTACTTAAAGATTCCTTTAACATTTTGCTTTTTTGTTTGTTTGTTTAGGGAGTTCAAAGCCAACTAAAATTAGAATATATTCATTAATGTTCCTTCTAGATGAAGCTAATGGACATGACACATTGGCGTTTAAAGAAGCACATTAAATAATAATGGGATTTTCTTAGTGATTAAGCAACATTATAGGCTCTATTAGAAACAGAGAGGTTGAAGGAGAAGTAACAACTGTGTGCCAGTTATTTGGCTGGCTCCTTACTGCACTATGTAATTTGGAAGTTAACCTGGCACATTCTGTGCAGTTGTTTAAAGCACATTTATTGAATGTTTTACAATTATGTGTTTTCCCTGTTTGCTTGTGTAGGTGACCTTTGGTTCAGCTTCTGTGTATGTACACATTTTAATTGAAGCTTTTAGAGAGTTCTAAAGGAAATGGAATTAGTTTTCAAGATGTTGTCTCTCAGAGAAATCCAGCCAGGAGGTGTGAAGGTTCTGGGGTTAAATAGCTGCCTACATAGAGGTAGAATTATATCATTTATTTTCTTTACTCCACTTTCTTTTCTCTCTTTCCATATATTATATTTTCCTTTTGCTGGTAAGTATGCATTGCTAGATAACAAGAAACCAGGACTAATTGATTAGATAGGATGCAATCTTACCTTAAATCAGTTACAGATCATATGTGTGTTAAAGTAATGAGATTCATTTTATATATTATGAATAATACAACCACAAGATGTGGTATAATCAAATGAGGCTGGTATCAAAAAGTCATACAGCAAAGTATCTACTTAGGAATCATTTACAAAGGAAAGGCTAATAAAAAAATCCTTTTTTAAAGAAAGAAAGAGGAAAAAAAAGAAAAATCCTTTTTAGTGGAAAGATCACTTTTAAAATATGGATTACATTTTTTTTGCTAAAGTTATTCACAACTAAATCTAATAAATAACATAATAAAAGTTATATTATTGGTATTACCTTTATATAATTACTAAAAATGGAATTTAGAGAGAAGAGGATATTTTTTGTAGGCTCTAAAATGACTGAGTCAGCAGTTTTTGCAAGAGGAGTTCCAGATGTGATAGACTTCAAAGAGCATATAGACTTTAAAGGGGACACTGTTAAAGAGTGCATGTTTGTATATTTAAATCCCACTGCATTTCTGAATAAATCATACTCATCCTTATAGAGTCACATTTTGTGTACATGTGCTATGAATGCAAAATACTCCTCATCCATTTCATATATTGAGAGAGTAGATAAAAATGAGAATGAAATTAGAAAAAGGTGTTAAGCCCTGTTTATGTGCAACAAAACTCAGCTGGGCTGAAAACTTTAAAGTGAAGAAACAATCTTCTAGGCAAGAATAATATGTGACCCAACAATTATACCTGGTGCACTGAATTTGCTGGTTATCACATGACAAAAAAAAATTAAGTTCTCTGTTTTGACTCACTATGCCTATCAGCTCTTTTGTTTTGGTTCAGAAACCTAGGAGAAACTGAGTAGAGTTAGATGTTAAAATGCAAGGAAGAGGAAAATGAAGTTTAATCTGCTCAAAGTTTACTAGCATGCAGAATAACAGAATTTGGATATGAATCCATAACTATGGGCTAGTCCTAGAATTACATTTTTTGGTAGCGTAAAAGATGAGTAAGTGCTTGCTATTAATATGTGATAATAATGGATTACTTATCTTTTCATCCTCATATTAAAAATAAAAAATAAAAAAAAACAAAAAAATAGCCTTTGGTACTGAGAATCAATAAAGAATATTACAGGACAGTTTTCCCTGCCCTCCCTCTGTTCCTCATTCTCCCTCTTCCTTTTTTATTGGGTGGGTGGGGTTCTGCCCATCATATAAACTCTCTTCTTATGTTTGGAGAATTTTCTACTCTCTGGGCCTAGTTTGGGAAGGGCCTTCCTACAACTGCAGAACCTGCACAAGATTTTTTAAGCTTTATGGCAGCTAAAGCATAAATATGTGACTTGTGACCAGCAATCAGAGCTTGGTAATGGGGACAGGGGAGGGGAAAGCCACATGTTCCCAGGTGCACATGTGCTGGGGTGCCAGGGGCAGCCTCCAGTGTCTGGTGATGGGAAGTGTGGAAACCAATACAGAAGAGAGAGAGTGATTGTTATCTCCCATTTGGCAAGATTTTCATTTATTCATTTGAATATTTGTTGGATCTCACTATAGCCCCAACACTGTTCTAGACAATTTTTATTGATTAAACTCATGCATTCTTTATAAATATTATCTGAGGTAGGCACTATTTTTATTCCCATTCCACAGATGAAGTAATAGAAATTGGAAAATACAAGCAATTTGCCTGAAATCATGCAGATACAAAGGGGCAAAGCTGAGACTCAAACCCACGTGGCACGGCTCTGCTACCTGAGTGCTCAGTCAAGGTGCCGTCGACATCCCTTTGCTCCTGCTCATTTTCCAGGCCTGATACCACAGCCTTCCAGTCCTATGAGTTACCTCATAGTTTTTCATATACTATTTTTATGCTTAAAATATCCAGAGTTAGTTTTATTTGCTTACAGCTAAAGACCTTGTTTGATACCGTAGCTATTCCATAAGTGAATTAGCTTCATGACCCTAAGCAGATCAATTAATATCTTAAGGCTCACACATATAAATTTACATATTTGTAAATATTACTTGGTACCCTATCCTTCCTGCATTATAAGATTCAAGTACAATGATGTTGGAAAAATTCCCTTGTAAACCAATAAGATTAAGTTTATTTAATTTCACATTGACAAGCATTCTTCACTTCTTGGAATCGAATCATCTTGCAACAGACGGAGATGACATGAGATAGCTCTCACCCACAGACTACCACAGCACATCCCTCATGGTACAGACAAAGGCAGAAACTACTGTACCTTTCTAACAAAGAAGAGTTTGTTGCAAGAAATCAATGGTAAAGGTGTTGAAAGTGTTTGAGAAACAAAAGCGGAGAAATGTAGATTTATGTAGGTTTCAATATTTACAGGAAGGTCCGACTGTGACTATTGCTGCAAAAATAAAAGTGAGAAGGAGAAATAATCCAGAGATCAGTGATTATGGAGGTTATAGAAAGCCCATTTTCTCCCTATAGCCGAAGGCCTGGCCTGGTGTGTGTTAGACTACGAAAAGGTAGTATGACACATTACATTAAACTCTAGAATAATTTTAATGTATATTCATTAAACTGCTTTTTTTTTAACAAGTTATGTTTAACAAGTTTATTAAGTTGCTGTTCGTTGAAAGTGAATTTTTAGGTGGAATTCTGTCTAAATATGACTGCTGTCCTTGGCCTTGCTTCAGTGACAGTGCTGATGAGATTATTTATAACATCTGTTGACATTTCATGAATTCCATATATTGGGTCTGTCTTTGGGTCAAGCTTTATAGCCTGGGCTAAAGGTATAATTATTCTTCAAATTTAGTACAACAAACTATATGAGACATTTCTTAGAAAAAAAAAACAACTGTTATTAGCAGCAGATAATAGGCCCATAAAATTTGGTTTCTAAGTTTCTAAAGCATGAAAGGAACTTTATGGTACGTAGAGCATATTTACCGAAGACACTTGGTAGGGCTGGGAGAGAAATGCTTATCCTACCACATGATGTAGTCTCTGGCAGCACTGGTGAGGTCCGTTACCTGCAGGGGAGCTGGGCAAGCCATCCTGGATCCTGATTCAGGTTTACATGCAGGGGGTAGAGAAGAGGCCACAGACACAGTAGCAGATGAAAGAAACTTGCGTGAGATAGAAAGAAGGTAGTTCTTGAAGGAATAAGCAGCAGATAGCATTCCAGGCCTGCTCTAATTATGGGATGTTGTTGTCAAGATCATGGTTGAACTGGAGAGGGCTAAGCTGCCAGGTGTCAGAATCCTTGATTAAGACAAAATGAATGCAACAGTCACACATTTAATCAGTTACTGTGAGAATCTAAGCAAGAGGCTGAAGAGGCGGTAGGGCTGGTTTCCCCTTAAGAAGATTTCAGCAAGGGCACCTGGGGAAGCAAGCCTTGTATAGGCCTCTGAATGAAGCACATAGGCTAAAACAGCCATACAGAAGAACATGGCAGAGCGGGGTGTCTGAGACCTTGACTGCAACTCCAGAGACTGCAGTGAGCAGGCTGTGCCCAAGTCTCTGAATGGAGAGCAGCTTTCTGCATAGGACTGTAGCCAATGACTGTGTTTGCCTGACTTCAGGCCTGAGAAATCCTACACAGACTTTTGCCCTGGAACCAGCCTTCTCAGAGGTAAAAGGAGAACAATATTCCTGCCTGAGACAGAAAGAGTGATATGGCAGATGACTGGGAATAAACAATGGTTTTATATGGAGGGGAAGCATAAACAGGCATCATGGAAATCTCTCTACAGGCTGTGGTACACTTGGCCACCAAGTCTCAGACTTTGAACAACCAGAATTCTGAAGTCAAATAATATTTTGAGGCATTATAATATATATTTCCCCTTTTCATTTCTTTAGAGATGGATTGGGGGAAGAGAAAGATAACAGTTTCAGGGGCTTTTCTCTTTCTCTAAAAAATTAAACCCCAATATGGAAAGTGAATGTAACTAGTGTGATGAGAGGAAAAGAATATTTTTCTTGTCAGGAAAATATTACTGTGGACAGTGGAAAATAGAAGGAAGAGCGCATGGAAATATGTGGGTCCTGAAACAGAGAGAGAACAAAAAGCCCAAGAGAGGGATGGTGACATGGGATATCTCAGTACAGAGTCTGGGGCTGCCACGAGTGTGATTTCCCTGCCACAAGTGTAACTCAGAAGATAAAAGCAGTTAACAGATCTGACAGATGACAGAGGACCTCAGGTGCCCAGCCTCCTTAACCAAAAGCTTGCGACTACAGATGGCTCCAGGCCTCTAGCACAACCTGATTAAGGGTGAGAACTGAGGTTAAGTGGGTAGCCATCTGAGCAGAATAGATTTGGAGTAGGTAATTAAGCTGAGTTGAGGAAATTAAGTGCTAATGAGAGCTGAGAGTCACATGTGCTGCTGTGGTGCTGTCAAGACTGATATAATACTAAGCACTTAGTTTTAATGAGCATGTATTATGTGCCTAATGTTTTAAGTGTTTTAAATTTATTAGATCTGAAGCTTATGGAAATCCTTTCAGATGGAGATTATTACTATTAACTTTTTCCAGCTGAATATATTGATTTTTGGGTACGTAAAGTAATATTCTCATACTTTTGAAAGCTGGTAAATGTGGCTGACTTCAAACTTCAATGTAAGAATCTATCTCCAGAAATTTGGCTTTTTACATTATCAATCATATAAAGAAATTAGGTGAAAAAAGGTTATTAGATCTTGGATACAAATTGGAGAAAAATTCTGGTAAATGTTACTTGGTGCTATACCTCAGGTGTCTCTGTAGAAATTTGTGTGTGACTTAGAGATAAAGGTTGTGCTGGGCCTTGCAGATGGAATTCACATACCCTGATTGAGGGAAGAGATTTGTGTGGAAGGACCCGCTGAGAGACAACATGGGTCTCAGCATCACTTATCAGCGTATCCCTACTGCCAATGCAGCGCCTAGAATGAAAAAACAAACAAAAGGACAGTGAATGTATAATGCTAATTGAACAAATAAACTGATCTTAGGCAATCTACTTTTCTTTAAAGTCCTCGGTTTCTTTATCTATGAAATAGAAAATAAAGATGACTAATTCAAGATGCCCAATTCAAGGTGCATTTGTTCATAGCCACCCACTCTGTTGAAAATAAAGGTGCCTAATTCAAGGTGGATAAGATGAGATGATAAAGAGATCCAAGATGGTGATGGATTAGGTAGAAGCTATACTAACCTCCTATTAGGACCAAACAGGAATTACAACTAAAGTATAGAAAATCATCCTGAATAACCAACTGAACACTAGCTGGAGAGGAGCCTTATAAGCAAAGACTTATAGAAAAAGCCAGATTGAGACTCTCAGGAAGTACAAAAGTACAAGAGGGGTGGCTGGGGTCTCCTGGGTGGTAGCTGAAGTGCCAGAGGAATATCTCAGCTGTGGGAAGTTTCCTCCTGAGAAGTGTCGGGTATATCCCCCAGGCATGGCTCCCCAGCCTAGAGCACTAGACCTTGGAAAGGTGAGCACATAATGCCCAGCTGTGAAAAGCAGCATGGTTTTTCTCCATCAGGGAGAGATGGCTACAAACACAGGCACCCTCTTGAAGGGGCAATGCACAAAATTTTGTTCATAGTCACGCACTCTGGGCTTTGTTGTAGGGAAGGCAGAGCAGACTAGGGCTGTGTGAGCCAAGTCAGAGGTTTTTGGCTTTGAGGAGAGAGCTGACATTTTAGCCACCAGGGTCCCTATGCTGAGTCATTTGTCCATACTGCAAAAGCTATCTTTCTTGGGCAAAGCACTCCCCTCCATGTGACATCCTCTATGGGGAAGCAATAGCCCCACCCTCAGGAATTTCTTTCATCCCACCTTGTGGCTCTTAAACCCTGATAAGAAGTACAGCTGGAGGCTCATTCAGTGACTAAGCTCAACAGGCAACCTGCAGGTGGAAGCAGACCCCTGGGTACTTTGATATTTTTGCTGACCCACTCCAGTCCCAGTGCTGATAATAACCATCAGTGCATAGCTTGGTTCTTTCCATACGTGCCCAGGCCCAGCAGAGGGAGGAACAAGCAGTGGGTTGTTGATAGCTGCAAACAGGTTGCCCAGGGCCAGTCAAAATTCTCCACCAGAGTCTTTCTGAAGAGACCCAGAACCAACACATCCAGCTTCGGAGAACAACAGAGCAAGATTAGTAATATTCACAAATAGTATCTTGGCAGGGAGATCTGGGCAGGCACCAAACCCTGCTGAGGCAAATTTGATTTCCTGTAATCAGAAACTGCACAGCAATTGCACACTGTGTTGGAGGTTGAGCCCCAAAGTCAGTCAGCCCAAAGGTTGATCCCATGCATGAATGAGCCAATGGCAATCAAGAATCAAGTACAATAGGACTGCCCACATAACATGCACAAGGGACATTCCTAGAGCACCCAGCTCAGGTGATCAGGGAGAGTGTGCCACTGATTCTGGAAGGATACCTATTGCATAAGGCTACTGTGGCAAGACCAGGAGTCATAGCAGATCTACCTAATACATAGAAACACAAAGAAGCAGCCAAAATGGGGAGACAAAGAAACAGGCCTCAATGGAAAGAACAAGAGAATTCTCCAGAAGAAAAACTAAATGAAATAGAGGCAAGCAATTTATCAAATATAAAGTTGAAAGTAAAGACTATAAGGATGCTCAACAGCATGAAGAAGAACCTAGAAACTGCAAAAAAGGATCAGTCAGAAATGAAGAACGTAATATTTGAAATAAAAATACACTTGAAGAAATCAACAGTAAGTTAGATGAAGCAGAGGAATGAATTAGTAATTAGAAAGACAGGGTAAAAAAAAAAAACAAACACCCAATCATAGCTGCAAAAAGAAAAAAAAAGAATAAAAAATGAGGATAGTTTAAGGGACCTTTGGGACAATAAGAATACAGCAACACCTGCATTATAGGAGTTTCAGAAGGAGAAAGGAGAGAGCAAGGGAACAAGAACCTATTTGAAGAAATAATCACTGAAAACTTCCCTGACCTGGTTAAGGAAATAGACATACGAGTCCAGGAAGTGCAGAGTACCAAATAAGATGGACCCAAAAAGGCCCATACCAAGACACATCATAATTAAAAATGGCAAAAGTTAAAGAGGAGAAAATAGTTATAAAAATAAAATGACAATGAATATATATCAATAATCACTTCGAATGTAAATGACTTAAATGCTCCAAGACACAGCATAGCTGAATGGATAAGAAAACAAGACCCATATGTATGCTGTCTCCATGAAACCCACTTCAGAACGAAAGATACACATAGATTAAAAGCAAAGGATGAAAAAGATATTTCGTTCAAATGGAAATTAAACAAAACCTGGGGCAGCAATACTTATATCTGATAAAATAGACTTTAAAACCAAGTTATAGTAAGACACAAAGAAGGGTGCTACATAATGATAAAGGGAATGATCCAACAAGAAGATATTACCCTAGTAAACATTCCTGCACAAAAAATAAGAGCTCTGCAATGTGTAAAGCAAATTTTGATGGACATGGAGGGAGAAATTGAGAGAAACACAATCATAGCAGGGGTTTTTAACACTCCATTGACATCAACAGATAGATTTTCAAGACAATCAACGAGGAGAAAATGGCTTTAAATGACCCACTAAATCAAATGGATTAAATTGATATCTTCAGAGCATTTCAACCCAAGGCAGGAGAATATACATTCTTTTCAACTGTACATGGAACATTTTCTAGGATAGATCACATATTGGGAAACAAAACAAGTCTCAGTAAATACAAGAAAATTGAAATCACATCAAGCATGTTATCTGGCCATGAAACAATGAGTCTAGAAATCAATCACAAGAAGAAAGCTGAAATACAGACAAATACATGGAAGGTAAATGGCATGTTAACAATGAATGGATCAACAGCCAGATCAAGGAAGAAATCAAAAGATCCCTTGATACAAATAAAATTAATAATACAATACCCCAATCTGTAGGGCACAGGGAATGCAATCCTAAGAGAGAAATTAATAGCATTACAGGCCTATCTCAAGAAACTAGGAAAAGCCCACATAAATAATGTAACTTTACACTTGGAGGAAATTTAAAAAAAGTTCTAAAAAGAATACAAAAAAGGCAACAGTGATGAGAAAGAAGGAAATAATAAAGATTAGAGCAGAAATGAACAAAATAGAAGCTAAAAAAAGATACAAAAGGTCAATGATCCTGAGAGCTGATTTTTTGAAAAAGTAAACAAGATTGACAAACCTTTAACTTGACTCAAGAAGAGAAAAATAGAAAAGACTCAAATAAAATAATAAATGAAAGAGGAAGAAGAACAACTGATACCAAAGAATACAAAGGATTATGAAACAAAATATACAAAGGATTGTAAAAAAGAACTTTATAACTTTATGGCAATAAATTTGACAACCTGGACAAATGGATAAATTCTTAGAAACATACAATATTCCAAATCTAAATCAGAAAGAATCAGAGATTCAGAATAAACAGATTACAACCACTAAAATTGAAGAACTAATAAAAAACTCCCCTCAAACAAAAGGCCTGTACCACAGGGCTTTATAGGTGAATATTCAAACATTCAGAGAAGAACTAACACATCTCCTTCTCAAACTATTCCAAAAATTCAAAGGGAGGAAGGACTCTCAAGCTTATTTTCTGAAATGAGCATTATCTTAATTCCAAAACCAGATAAAGACACCAAAAAGGAAGAAAGTTGTAGGCCAATATTCTTGATAAGCATAGACACTAAAATCCTCAACAAAATATTAGTGAACTGAAGACAGCAATACATTAAAAAGATCATACACCAGCATCAAGTATGATTAATTCTGGGGAAACTTTGATACAATATCTGCCAATCAGTAAATGTGATACATACCATGTAAACAAAATGAAGGATAAAAACCACATGACCATAAAAAACCACATGACCAAAATGAAGGATAAAAACCACAGAAAAATCATTTGACAAAATCCAGCACCCATTTATGATAAAAACTCGCAAAGTGAGACTAGAGGAAACATACCTCAATGTAATAAAGGCTATATATGACAAAACCAGAGCCATTCTATTCAATGGGCAAAAACCGAAAGCATTTCCCTTAAGATCAAGACTAAGATAGGGATGTTCACTTTCACCACTCTTATTCAACATAGTGCCGGATGTTCTAGCCACAGCAACCAGACAAGAAGAAGAAATAAAAGGCATCCAAACTGGAAAGGAAGAATTAAAACTGTGATTATTTCTAGATGAAATGGTTTAGTGTATAGAGAACCCTAAAGCTTCCACCAAAAAAGCAAAACAAAAAACCTACTAGAATTGATAGATGAATTCAGAAAAGTAGCAGTATGCAAAACTTATATCCACAAATCAGTTGCACTTTTATATACCAATAGTAAACCATCAGGAAGGGAAACTAAGAAAGCAGTCTTGTTCAATATTGCTTTAAAAAGACTAAAGAACTTAGAAATAAATTTAACTAAGAATGTAAATGACCTTTACAGAAAAATTGTAGGACACTGAAAAAAGAATTTAAAGAAGATACAAATAAGTGGAAGCACATATGTATTCATGGATAGGAAGAATTAACTTCATTAAAATAACCATATTACCTAAAGCATTCTACATATTCAGTGCAATTCCTATCAAGATACCAATGGCATACTTCCCAGAACTAGAACAAATATTCCAAAAATTTATACAGAACCATAAAAGACCCCTGATAATAATAGTATCTAGAAAAGAACAAACTAGAGTAATCATGTACCTAATATCAAACTAAACTATAAGTCCCCAGTAATCAAAAGAGCATGGTAATGGTATAAAAACAGACGTACAGACATACAGATCAATGAAACAGAATAGAGCCCAGAAGTAAACCCACACCTTTATAGTCAATTAATATTTGACAAGCGAGGCTTAAATGTACAATGAACTAAAAATAGTTCATTCAATAAGTAGTGTTGGACAAATTGGACAGATATGTACAAAAAAAAAAAAAAAAGAAGAAACCAGAACACCTTCTTATGTCACACAAAAGAGTAAATTCAAAGTGGATTAAAACTTAAATAATAGACTTGAAACCATAAAAGTCCTAGAAGAAAACATAGGCAGTAAAATGTTGGACACTTCTTGTAGCAATATTTTGTCTAATATATCTCTTTGGGCAAGGGAAAGAAGAGAAAACAATAAAAAAAATGGGACTACATCAAACAAAAAAGTTTTTGCACAGCCAAGGAAACAATCAACAAAATATAAAAACAACCCATCGAAGGGGCGAATATATTGGCTGATACATCTGATAAGCAATTCATATCCAAAATTTATAAAGAACTTATAAATCTCAGCACCAAAAAATCCAATTAAAAAATCGCCAAAGGACTTGAATACACACTTCTCCAAAAAGGACATAGAGATGGCCAATAGGCATAGGAAAAGATGTTCAATGTCACTAATTATCAGAGGAATGCAAACTGAAACCACAATAAATTATCACCTCACACCGATCAGAGTGGCTGTCATCAATAAATCAACAAACAGTGCTGGTGAGGATGTGAACAAAGGAGGAAATTCTCTGGCTTTTTGGGAATGCAGATTGGTGCAGCCACTGTGGAAAACCATATGGACTTACCTCAAAAAATTAAAAATTGAACTGCTTTAGGACTAAGTAATTCCACTTCTGGGAATTTATCCAAGGAAAACTAAAACACTAATTTGTAAGAATTTATGCACCCCTATGTTCTTTGTAGCATTACTTACAGTAGCCAAGATTTGGAAGCAGCCCAAGTGTCCATCAGTAGATGAGTGGATTAAACAGCAATGATACAGTTATACAATGGAATACTACTTGGCCACAAAAAGGACAACTTTACCTTTTGCAACATCACAGGTGGACCTGGAGAACTTTATGCTAAGTGAAATAAGCCAATCAGAAAAAGACAAGTACCATATGACTTCAGTCATATGTGGAATCAAATGAACAAACTGAAATAACAAGTGAAGCAGAGACAGACTCATAGATGGAGAGCGGCGGACTGCTCTGGGAAGAGTTGGGAGATCCAGGGATCAACACGTAAAAGGAACTTATGGACATGGTCAACACTGGGTGATTATAGGGTAGAGGGTGTGAGTGGGGGTGGAAGAGGGTATAGGAAACATGATACAATTTAAAAGAGGAAGAAAAATGGTACAATTTAAAAAAGGAAGAAAATTTAAAAAGATTACAAAATAAAGAGGCAGAAAAGAGTAGATGATATAAAAGAAAGTGTTTTGGAAAATTTAAAGACTATAAAATATAAGATATGCCTCTTATGACCACTTCATGGAATAAAATTATATAGAAATAGAAAACTGAACTTTGAATCATATATAATTCAGCACTTGCCAAAATCTTTGAGCAAACATCTAATATCTAAAAGAGAGAGTGTAAGGAACAGGTCAACTCTGTCTTCTTCAGAAAACATTTTTTTCTATACGCATAGCTTGTATTAATTTAGAGTACAATAAATTAAAATATCTTCATGATATTATTTTCATTGCTTATACAAAGGTCTTTGTTTTACCATTTAGTTTCATGCCCTGGAGTTCATGTACTAAGGTTTATTAAAGACATGCACTTTTGAAGAATGATTCTGTATCTTTTTGAAAATCATATTAGAAAACTCTTTTCATTGATTATACTGATTCTACAAACCACATTTGCTTTCTGAGTTGCTAGAAACATATACCTGTATTATCAGATTTAGTAGTAAATCAATGGCAATGATAGCAATTAAAATGTGCACATTTCAACCCTCTTTTCCAGTTTCTGATCTTTGTTTTCACATGCATCATTGGGTTTTCTTGGGTGGTTTTGGATTTTGGATAGTATTTACTATGGTGGTTGAGACAAAAAAAGCATAGGGAAGAGTAAAGGAAGGTAAAGGAAGCGCCTCTTGGTAGCAAGAAACAAGATAATAATCTTATAACTTGAAGATATACATTGTATCATTGTATTTTCTATAACACAAAGAGCAGAATCTTATGTATTTTATCAATGTATTATTGCATAACGAAGTAGCCCAAAACTTAAAATATCCACCATTTCATTTATTCACAATTCTCTGTGTCAGCTTCTAGGTGATTCCTTTTGTCTGGGTTATCATAGTTGGTGTCTACTGTGTTTTTACTGGAGCTGAACGGTCCAGTATGTTTTTAACTTTCACACTGGCAGTTTGCAAGTCTAGGGAGTATAAACTGATACAGCTTGTTGCTGCTTCATGTGGTTCCTTGTGTTCCATTAAGCTCATCTGGGCTTCTTCAAATGGTAAGAAAATGTTCCCAGTAGCAAGAGGGAGCGAGCCACAATGTAAATGTGATTTTTCAGGACTCTTCTATATCCACTTGTTAGTGTGCAATTTAGTGAAAGCGAGTCACGTGGCTGCATTCAGGTGCAACAAGTGAAAGAGAATGAGCTCACCTCTTGATGGCAAACTAACGGTGCAAAGATGCATGCATAGGGCAAGGGAGGAATTTGCGGCCACTTTTTTTTTCCGGTTTGACAGTATATGGTTAGACACAATGGAAAGCTCTCCTTCTATAAAATTACTTACAAAATTACTTGCAAAAATCGGCACTATTTTGTTTCTATGGATAATCGTGTGAGATCTAAATATAACATTATTTTACAGGGCAGTTGTTTATAATTGTAGGAAGTATCCCTCTGTTTTAATCTTTACTGTGCAAGACAAAGCATAAGAATAAAATATGATATGAAAAAGAAAAATTTAGTCTTTGAGTGAATTGAAAAACAAGAACACTCAATAGTAAATTTTAATTACATTAAAAAGAAACATCTGTAATATGGAGGAAACCCGGCAGAAGTTAAATTTATTATGTCCAAATTGAAGCCTCATCACATAAAACCAATAAATAAAAGCTGATAGAAACAAACTTAAAATTACTGTCAGAAAACATACTGGCAGTAATAAAATACATCCAAGAAAATTGTAACTGTATCATACAGAAGATAGAGTTTTAGTATGTACTAGGGGAAAAAAAAAACAAGCAAAACTAAATAGCATAGCATAAAGAAACAAATATGCGTGCTGACTATTTTAGATGGGGAGGACAGAGCAATTGGAGTTTCTACCACTCTGATGCAAATGTGAGTACCCAAGATGATTGTGACATTCTGAATCATGATTGCCTTGTAGCTCTGTTCATGCTGCTTGTTTTACATTACAGCTACCAGGTGGTTATTATTATTTACTGTTTCAGACAGGAAATGTACATGATGGACAAATCCCAGACAAATAACAGGCTACTGTCCCAGAGAGCATGCAATGAAGAGATATGAGCAGGTAAAATGTGGAACAAACAAGGCAATAATACTGACTGTTCCTGCAATTTAAATACTTAATGAGGAAGGAAAACTGTTTGAAAATTTGTAAAAGAAAAGAAACAATGTTCTTGGGAAAAATATACTAGGAATTATTAACCCTTTCTCAGTATCTAAGACTTACAGTGTTGCATGGAATGCCGTTTTCTTGGCCAAAAAGGCTGGATGTCTAGAAATGTCAAAATCAGCACACGACAAAAAGAAGAGTGAGAAAAATATGTATAAAAATTTTATGGATGTTATGAATAGTTATAGTAAGGGATGAATTTACTGATAATACTAGAATTACGAGAAAATTCCATAACACTTTATTTTTAGTAAATAACTCATGATATCTTATATTTTACATATAGTACCTGTCTCATATATTATAACACAATTTTTGGAGTATTTCTAAATTCTCTTGGGGGCAATAGATTCTTTGTAAAGCTAGATATTCATAATACAAATACATATAAGAAGGACTACCTTAGAGTCTAAAATTGATCCTAAAAGATATCCCAATGATATTAAAGGATATAAAAAGCATAAAACTAATTAAATTTACATTCTAGGAGAATCACTGTGGTAACAATGGATGGAAGTTCATGGAATTAGAAGGATATGACTGTAATCCAGTTAATAAGAGATGAGTGCCTAGAGAATGGCAGGAGAAATAGCAGAGGTGAAATGATTTCAAGGGACTTTAAAAGGGAGACTCTGTAAGTCTTAGTCATTAATGAAGGAAGTCAGTATCTGAAGGCCTCATCATCCCTAGCTGAAAGTCACAGTCCCAGGTTCAAAGAATAGGTTATCACCAGGAAAATGGGTTGGCTTTTGGGCTTGATCATAGGGTGGCTCTATATAGGCTATATGAGGTTCCCATGAAATTTTAGGTAGTTATGTTTTATTTCCATATTGCTCTTGACCTTCTTCCAACCACTGTTCTGCTGGAATTGTAAGGGGAACTATGGCCTTTTAAGTTGCTAATTATGTTTGCATGGGCAGCAAATAACCCTGAATCATGGATCATGAGGGTGTGATTTCACTTTCTGCCTTCCTGCAATGAGATCCATGCTGAACTTCATCATCAAATCCAGAGTCCTGGTCTGTGGCTTAAGGATACAGTGACCCAATGCCTGTGTTCTTCCAATAGCCAGGATACATTTCTTTTAGTTACAATATTCCAGAATACCTGGACTATCTGTTACTATTTCATACAAAGGCTCTGGATACAATTAGAACTCTTTTTTTTTCCAGTTAAAACATTGATCATAAACATAGACACTTAAGTCCTATACTGCATGTTCAGAGAAAGACAAAACCAAGGTCTTGCTTAGTGTTTTGGGACCTCATCCAGACAAGAAGAGTGTCCTTTGACATTGAGCCTCTAGAACATGCCAAGTGCTGTTCTTGGTGGTGAGGATGCAGTAGTTACCAAAAACAGACAATGTTTCTGCCCTAATGGAGCTTATAGTTCTGTTTTGTTTAGATATAATAGTTGTAGACCATGTTTCAATGCTTTGTTTTGCACATGATATTTATTCAACTGTGATTACTTAAAGGACATTACGAACTGTCACAGTTCACTTTATGGGCTGTATATCAAATGTGGTCAAAATAGTTTTACCTCAGGTATCATGAGAGTTTTACTTTAGCTTGTGCACAGAAACTAGTAAGACAGGCCATACTTACCATCCTCTTTGTTGATGTTACCATGTATATGATAACAATGGGTTAGAGCCAGGGAGCATTTGTCATTGACACAAAGATTCTAATATTGACAGTCAAGTGCTGAAGGTGATTATCAGATTATCTGGTGACACGTATGTTTCCACGTCACTGATGACCCAATGGTAGGCTCTCGACAATGATTCTTACTTCTACCATTAGATCTATATTCCACACAGTGATAGGGAGTGGAAAGATGCTACTTAAGATTTTTTTTTAGATTTGTTTAGGTTGTACTGTGTAGGCCCTTTTTAAATATCTACTGCTGTAAATTTTCATAAATTGATCATTTTTATTATTGGTAGTAATGGTGAGAATGATAAAATGAGCCAAATTCTGCTGCCAGAGCTATTTATTTTGTGACTTTATTTTACCCTATATACCCAAACACTCCAGAGAGTCAAACACTATCTTATAGCTCTGTAAAAAGCAAAGTAAAAACTGCATTTGATCACAGCATGAGGTACATTTTTATTTCCTAGTTTTTGATGACAGGTGATGACCCAGTGCTTCCTTTGTCCCCAATGATTGAACGAAGCTAGACACATGATGTCAGGCTTTTGAACTAACCCTAAAGCAGGTGGGACCCCAGCCATTCAGGAAGGAAGGAAAGGGTTGGGGATGAGATGGAAGATAGCTCAGATTACAAAGGATGTCTGGGATCAAAGACATAAGGCAATATTACCCACAATGTGGCATGAAAAGTAGCTGGAGTAGAGGGGTTTGTGCACATGTGTGTGTGTATAAACAGGAGAGATGCAGATGACAGACCTTCCTAAGGTTTTGAACCTGGTAATTCTATTGAGCTTGGACAGGCACAAGGGTGATACACCTGCTGACAGGGATACAGGGTCTGCCAAGTACAAAAACAGCAATGGTGTGCTGGTTGATAAGTCCTGTTGCTCCACTGCAATCACCAGAGTTGATCAGGAAAGGAACAGGGGTCACTAATCAATTTTAAGCATGAGAATGACATCAGAATTATGCTTTAAAAGTGTCAGTCTTACTTCCCAGTGGAGACCTGTTGTGTGCTCGTAAATCCACTGAAGTGCTTGTTAATTTATATTGTACAAATACTTGCTCCATGACCAGTTTCAAGCTACCAATGATTGGGCATTTTATTCAAAAAAAACCCTGAATATCTAACCATTGGTTTTCATGAACTGGTAGGTGTCATCTCCAATATACCACTTGTCCAGAGAGGGGTGTGTTGCTTGTGTCATTGTTCTTTGTTTGTTTGTTTATCTTTATTTTTTTAAGGTTTCATTTATTTAGAGGTAAAGATACAGGGAAAAAGAGGGGAACATCAATCTGTGGTTGCATCTGGCACATTCCCTACTGGGGACCTGGACTGCAACCCAGGCATATGCCCAGACTGGGAATTGAACTGGCAACCCTTTGGTTTGCAGGCCAGTACTCAGTTCACTAAGCCACACCAGCCAGGTTGTTTGTTTGTTTTAATACATTGTATAGAAGTAGGACATCCTGGTAGAAGACTGTTGCAGTTATTTAAACATGAGAATATTGATGATAGTACATAAGCGAATACAATTTTAGGGAGAGTGGGGAAAATGGATCTAAAGCAAAAAATAACTTGTTTTTTTTGATTTTTTCAAATGTGATGGGAGTATAAGGATTCAAGGATGACTGCAGGGTTAAGTTTGGGTATCTGGATGGATGGTAGTCCTATTCATTGAGAAAGAGAGGGAGAAAATGGCTTACTAGTTTTACAGAACAAAATTGGAGTTTAGCTGCCAATCATCAAACACAGGCATAAGACAAATGTTGGTGGAGAAGGAAAAGGTCTTTATCAAGATGCTGCACAATTTAGGGGAAGGGAGCACTCCCTGACTCCAGGCCAATCTCACACAGATAAAACCCAGCCACACCCTGGAACCACAGAGTTCAGAAATCTTGTTTCACCCTTATCTGTAGCCCGAGGCTGCTAAACAGATGGCTCTCTGGTTTCAGTCTCTCTCCCTGGAGTCTGTGCAGGTGGGGCCCGGCGCCACCATCACCATGCTGCAGCTTCCCACTCTAGGGTCCTGGGGCCGCTGTCAACTGCTATAGCTAGCAATGCAGGCACTTGGTCCACCGGGCTCAAGCTGCCTCAGCCCTGGGTCCATCAGGCACTTTGGCCCACAAATTTGTGTGGGGATCCCCGAGAAAGAGATGCAGGCAGCCTCTGCTCTTACTCCATTTAAATCTCCTGGCCCCAAATTCCCTCTGTCCAGCTATGGACACATGCTCTGGAAATGTCCGGCTTTCCCAGCCAATCCCATCCCTTTCCAGGCAAGACTGGCAGGTCAACACCTCCCACTGCTGCCACGTTAACCTTTCTATCTCTGGGCTTATGTGACCTCTGGTTTCCCTTTAAATCAGGAACCGGAAATGGGTAGGAGGGTTTTCCCTTTGTCTTCAGGCTCAACCGTTGTGCAGACTCTGTGCAAGACTTCCTCCTGCTGTGTCTCCCCCAGGGCAGGCAATCTATCATCATGCACTGCACTAACTTGGTTGCCAGTGGAAAAGCCACACTGCCATGCTGCTTCGGGTGTTTTCTGTCACCCCTTCCTTACTACAGGGAACACAGCCTCTCCCTCACTACTTTGGGGCCCCTGCCTCATTTGGCCCAGAAATCTGGCCAGATCTTCCTGTATCAGTAGGATTTATAATCAAATTTAGTTTTGCATATGCTGAGCTTCAGGTATTCATAGACCTCTAAGGAGATTTGTTGCAGTACAGATTTGATGACTGCTAGAGCAGGGTTTCCATTAAGGTGAGTGATGATTAAACAAGGAGACAACTGGTGAATATTCTCTCATTAAAAGATGAGAAAAAGGCAAAGTGGGTTCTTATAACTTTGTTTTGGGCCTGAAAGAGAATTAAAATAGTTCTTGGTTGATGTCCTTGATTTACTCAGTAAGTAGGCTGAGACGGAGGTGTAAGTAATATGGAGCTTTGAGAAGACAGGTGAAACTTCAGCAATATTTACTAAGAAAATAAATAGGAGAGACACCTGAAGGGAAATTTCTTAGGGAGTTATTAAAGAACCAAGTGAAATTATGTTTGAAGTGATTTTTGACTCCATGATTTAAATAACTGCATGCCTTTTTAAAAAATAATCAGAGATATATGATACTACTTAAAAATATTCTCTAATTCAAACTTTCCATGCGTTCTAATATAGTCTAACACTAAGCACAAGCCACTGTGTATTCCAAGAGCACCTGCTTTTATGGTAATTGCCTTCTAAGAGATTTGTATGTCATTCATTCATTAAATTCATATGGCAATCATAGGAAGCCAGTACTATTATTTTTCTCATTTGGTCTGGAAGAAATTTAGTAATAGATGATGAGTAACTTGGTCAAGTTCATGTGACACAACTGAGGTTACAACCAGTCCCCCTGACTCTAGAGCTGGTGGTGCTCTTCCCCTGCTTCTCGATATGGAGTAGCTATGGAGTCTATGTATGCATAAATATCAGTTATTTTATTTTATTGTACAGGGGTGGGCAAAAATATGTTTACATATGTGGGTGATGTTCTTTTGCGTTAACAAAGCTATTTTAATAATCGTAACCTGCATGTATTTTTCCATATGAACAACTATAAACCTACTTTTGCCTACACTCTATTTTTTCACTATGTAAACCAAATTAAAAGGATATAAAAAATGTAAAAACAAAACAAAGACAATTAGTGCACACCTTTATTCAGTTTTATTTAATGATATGTGAAGAAATATTTAATAGTTCAACACAGGACATAATCATGTATGACTTTAGAAATGGAAGAAACATCTTCTATGGTGTGCTCACTGTATGGAAGCAGTTTTACTCTCACCAAGAGTTGAGCAGATCCTGGTTGGTGTGACTCAGTGAGTTGAGCACCAGCCTGTGAACCGAAGAGTCGCCAGTTAGATTCCTAGTCAGGACACGTGCCTGGGTTGAGAGCCAGATCCCCCGGTAGGGGGCACGTGAGAGGCAACTACACATTGATGTTTCCCTCCTTCTCTTTTGCCCCCTCTTCTCCTCTCTCTAAAAATAAAAATTAAAGTTAAAAATCTTTAAGAAAAAAAGAGTTGAGAAAATCTATAAATTCCCTTTGATCCCATCATAGAAGCCATTCCCAGGCAATCATACGCAACCATAGCATTTAAGGGAATCTCTGCATGATCAATAGTATCATAAATTGTTAGAGTTATGTAAGTGCACATGATGAAGTTTTAGTACTTTAAGGTTTGGGTATTCTGTAATTATGCAGATTGAGATGTCTCTAAAATTTGCATATCATTTCTATTAAAATATGATCCATAAAAGTTATGCAAAAAGGGAAGAGAAAAATTTGACAGTGCCTTAATGGCTCATGCATGTACATTTTACTAACACCTAAGAACAAAAAATTTTATATCATGTATATTTTGTAGTCTCTACCAATTCTAGTCAACTTATATTAAAATTGATTATCATGCAACTGAATCATAAGGATTATCTTAATTTCAACTCATCAGTTAAAAAAAAAGCCATAATACTGTTGAAAGAAACAAGCTGACCAAACTGACACACAGAGCTAAAATTCCAGTGGCCCGAGGCAGCTGGTCAGTAGGTTTCAGTCCTCACAAAGTGTCCTTTAAGTATGGCTGGTAAGTCTTCAAAATACTAAGTGGCACCATACCTTAAGTCATATTTTAATTAATATTAATATTATATTTAAAAATTACATCTACCTTAGAGTTAGTGTATGATTATCTACAAAATAGAACTTTGGATATCTCTATGTTGCTGTGAGGCCACTTAGTTTTCTGAGAGAACATAAGCTTTAGTCTCATTACTATTTAAAAACATCAATCCAAAGAACACCATGCTTTTAAAAATGGCCTGTGGCATCCCAAACTCATTTATATTGTATTAGCTACTAATTCAGTAATGTGCTGCTTTTTTTGTGGATGTTCCTCATGAACAATGAGTTTGAAAGAAACCTTATGGTGTTCATTTAAGGGTGAGAATTAGATACATTTCTGAAGAGGTTTCCTACTTCTATTTTCTCAATGCATTTATCCATACCACACATCGAGTAGTTCAATAAACATTATTAACACTATACTATGTAACAGAAAATGTGCTAAATGCTGGTTATACAGGCAGAGTAAGACACTGTAAGAGTATTTCATGAGTTAATTTTGCTGTAATACATATTGATACAGAGTGTGGGGCACTCTACAGAAGTATATTCATTAAACATATAGTTATTGAGCACATATTACATACCAATCTTATATATGTCGGGCAGTCTCTAAAAAATAAAATATTTAAACTGGAGAAAGTTAGGTGAGCTTTCTTGAAGATGACATCTAAACTAGGTGGTACTGTAACTGAAGAAGCAGTATATACAAAGGTATAGAAATGTGAAATAGTAAAAGTTGGGGATGCTCCAGTGGTTTAATATTGCTAATTTATGGAGTACACAACAGAAAAGAGATTAAAAGTCACATCATGAAGGGGTTAAAATCTTCCTTAATTATAACTATAATCACTATAATATCTTCAGGGGTTCTCAATTCCATATCAAATCTGTCTTAAATAGTTATACATGGAAATAAAGGTTTTAAAACAATCCTGATACTAGCCTACCTTTCCAACCTTGGCAACTCATTCTTTCACTACAGGCAAATTTATCCTCTGCTGTTCTCCTAAAACTATTTGGCATTTTCTCACCTTGCTTCATTGTTCATGCTGTTCCTGGTGCCAGAGAAGCTATGAGTGTTTGTCATGATTTCACTCTTCTTTGAAGCTACAGTTCAGAAGGCACAATTGTGTAAAACATTCAGATTTCATATGCCAGTGTTATCTCTGGTCTTCCTGAAAACCCCTGAGTTCCTGTATTTCAATATAATTTTTCCCTAGAAACTTCACAACATCGAGCTTTTAACTTGTGTGTATTTGTAAAGTTATCTTAAAAAGTTCCTTAAACTAAATAATGTGTCTTAAGGATTTTTATTTCTTGCTACTCATATTAAATAGAACAAAGGATATAGTAAATAAATATCTCCCAAAGTAATGGCTCTGCTCAACAGATATTTCTTTCTTTTTGTTTTATTGTTGTATAATTACAGTTGTCCCCATTCCTCCCCATTATTCTCCCTCCACCCTACCCACCCCCTCCTCCCATATTCAGTTGCCTTTGTCCATGGGTCCTTTATACATATTCCTTGACAACCCTTCCCCTTCTTTGCTACATTATTCCCTTCCCCCCTCTCCTCTGGTTACTGTCATTTATTCTTTATTTCCATATCTCTGTTTATATTTTGCTTGCTTGTTTGCTTTGTTGATTAGGTTCCACTTATAGGTGAGATCATATGATATTTGTCTTTCACTGCCTGGCTTATTTCACTTAGCATAATGCTCTCCAGTTCCATCCATGCTGTCACAAAGGGTAGGATTCCTTCTTTCTGCTGTATAGCATTCTATTGTGTAAATTTATCACAGTTTTTTAATCCACTCGTTTACTGATGGGTACCTAGGTTGCTTCCAGCACTTGGTTATTGTAAATTGTGCTGCTATGAACATTGGGGTGCATAGGTTCTTTTGGATTGGTGTTTCAGGGTTCTTAGGATATAATCCTAGGAGTGGAATTGCTAGTTCAAAAGGCAGATCCATTTTTAGTTTTCTTAGAATATTCCATACTGTTTTCCATAATAGTTGTACCACTCTGCAATCCCACCAACAGTGTATTAGGGTTCCCTTTTCTCCACAACCTTGCCAGCCCTTGTTTGTTGATTTGTTTATGATGGCCATTCTCACTAGTATAAAGTGGTATCTCATTATGGTTTTAATTTGCATCTCTCAGATGGCTAGTGATGCTGAGCATCCTTTCATATGTCTCTGAGCCCTTTGTATGTCCTCCTTGGAGAAGTATTTGTTCATATTTTATCTTCCTGGTGTGGAGTTGCGTGAGTTCTTTATATATCCTGGAGACCTAACCCTTGTCTGAGGTATCTTTTTCAAATATATTTTACTATACAGTTGGTTCCGTTTTCATTTTTATGATGTTTTCTTTAACTATGCAGAAGCTTTTTATTTTGATGAAGTCCTATTTGTTTATTCTTTCTTTTATGTCCTTTGCTGTAGGGGATACATCAGTGAAAACATTGCTGCAAGGAATATCTGGAATTTTCCTGCCTATGTTCTCCTCTTGGACTTTTATGGTATTGTGACTTATGTTTAAGTCTTTTATCTGTTTTGAGTTTATTTTTGTGTATAGTGGAAGATGGTGGTAGAATTTCACTTTTTGTGTGTAGCTCCCAGATCTCCCAACACCATTTGTTGAAGAGGCTATTTTTACTCCATTTTATTTTCCTCCTCTCTTTGTCAAATATTAGTTGACCATAGAGACTTGGGTATGTTCTGGACTCTCTGTTTTGTTCCATTGATCTATGTGTCTGTTCTTATGCCAATACCAGATGGTTTTGATTACAGTAGCCTTGCAATATAGTTTGAGGTCAGGTACTGTAATCCCTCCTACTTTTTCCTCCTTCTCAAAATTGCTGAGGCTATTCAGGGTCAATTATGGTTCCATATAAATTTTTGAAATGTTTGTTCTATATCTGTGTAGGGAAAAGTTCTGGGCAAGTGGACAGGTTAATTGTCCAGATGTCATGTACACATTCAGGATCCCAGGCTTCAGAGACTCTGCCATTTTCACCAAGTGTCATCCAAGGCTACCACTGTCATTAACATCTAACCAGCAAGAAAGGATAATGGACATTGAATGGAAGGAGCATTTTATAGGACAGGCACACCTTGCATAGCTATACTAAGCAAGAAATAAGTCACATATTTGTTCATATAATTTAGGTATTCATCTACCCATTTCTGCCATATGGGGTTATTATAAGACCTTACATATAATAATACTAGCCAATATTTATAAAGCATTTGTTAGACAGTTTTTCCTTAGTTATTAACACATATTAAGTTATTTACAAGGCCTTACAAATATAGAACATCTCATGTCTCTTATAGTGGGAGATGTTGAAATAGGAAGTTCTAAAAATTTTACCAAGGTTATATGGCTAGTATGTAGTATACCAAGAGTGTGATTCCAGAGTCCACATGCCATATTGCCTTTAGGAGTGTAAATCACTATGTGTACTGTCTTCAGGAGAGTAATCTCTCAATAGATGTTCATTGAATGAATACAATGAATGTATTTCAAGTAACTAAACAGCTCTAGGACTCAAAGATCAAACATGAGCATTCATTCACATTCCAATATCCATACATTCAGAACGGGGAAATGGTTTATTTGCACTATCCACAACATAAGCTTTAGCAGTCGACCTGCAAAATGTTTACAAAGCAATTTTAAAGGCATTATGAAATGGTTCATAGTATCATACTGAGGTTCATCATCACTATATGGCAATATTAGGAGGCAATAGGCAATTTTCATATTTCATTATTTAGTATAATTCCTAATCAATAGATGAAAGTCTATAACAAATATAAACGTAGTTTTCCTACTCTTCACTAAAACATTGCGTGGAGGTGCCTGGTGTGCTAGACATCGTGGAGACTCTGTATTGATAGCTGAGCCTTTGAGTAAATCAATGGATTTGTACCTTGACACCAGTTCAAAAAGTGCTTTTACCAATCCATTGAAGACTGCTGAAGGTAAATGGGAAAGCCTTCAGTGAGTGGGGTCATCCATTTTTGTACTTTGTTTTTACTTTTTAATAACAAAGGTAACCAATATGTCTTAACAGGTCATCATTTTT
The DNA here is from genome assembly GCA_004027475.1 of Anoura caudifer. Classification (NCBI taxonomy): domain Eukaryota; kingdom Metazoa; phylum Chordata; class Mammalia; order Chiroptera; family Phyllostomidae; genus Anoura; species Anoura caudifer. Next base: position 16,491 of record PVKU01004269.1, on the reverse strand, counting down.
TTTGTTTCACTTTAGATTTATGCTCTATGCTGTATAATCCCCTCCCTGAAGAAAAGCATTTATTGATTTCACTTTGAGCTGCCAACTGCAAACGTAGAATCTCTTGGCTCTTTCAGCTGAATCCAAAACATTTGCAAAGCATTAACCCTGAAAGATTTAATGGGACGTTCCTTAAGTCTTATTAATTGAGGGAGGTGCACTTAGTGCTCCATAGGCATAATTTAAATATTAGGACTGAGTTTATGTATGGCTATTTCTATTAACGCAGATATACAATAGTGACTGCCATCTTTTGAATTCCTAGCAACTATACCACACTCTTATGGTAACAACATTTATATTTTTATTTGGATTACTACCTATTCCTCAGTCCTTGAATGAGGTAGGTCAGTTATCTTTTTGAGGTTGGCCTTTGCCCATTTCCAGACAGAGGATCACATTATTTGGTTCCAAAATGAGGTATTGACTGGGGCTACTAATGTAGATGGATAAACTTTTTCTGCTAATTGAAGCTGGGCTGATGGGAAGTTGGAGTTACTATGGCTATCTCTCATTAATCCATGAATTTATTTAATCATTCAGCAAATATTTATGCAACACCTCCCATGTGATTAACACAGGAACTTGGGAAACAGAAATGAACAAAACTGACAAAATTTCTGGACAATAAAATGTAAGAGTCACCCTGAGAATGGAGTTAATGCAGATGGATTGGAGATGAGAAATCAGAGGTTTTGTTGACACTATTAGTGTCCCAGGATCCTGCTGCCTAAAGAGGATCACACTGGCATGAAAAATTCTATTTCACAAGCCAGTACATTTCCTTCTTCAGTTAGTGTAGGTTAAATTTGTCACTTGTATTCAAAGGCATCCAATAAATCCTCAGACTTAAACTAATTTGCACTATAAAAATTGGCTGACTATTTTGTATGACTTGGACAATTTGTCTTGTTATTTTAAATTCCTCAATTTTTTCCCCTGTCTTGCATTTAAGTCTGTTTTAAACCTTGTGGAAAAAGTGTAGGGATGCATTATAATCTACATTTTTATGGTTGAAAAAATTGAGAATTGGGTACAGGAAGTATAAATGTCATTTTGTATTTCCAATGCCTGAGTCTTGGAATATAAATCAGGAAAGACAACTAACATGAGTTGATTCAGTCTCTTTTCATAGGTGATACATCTACACTATATTGATTGAAGGTGTAACTTATAATTTACCATCAACATGGTATTTTTGTCTTAATTATTAATTGCAATATACATCCTCAGATTTTAAATCCTTGAATAATTCTTCTTGCACAGTAGTCATATTATTTGAGTAAGAAGTATGATGCCTTAGAGAAGTACTTTTAAATGAAAAATACAATTGGGAACTTACCATTTAAGCTACATGTTTTTATTTATGATATTATATTTGTTTTCAACATGGAAAGAATACTATCTAATCTACAAATTAAATTACTGTTTTTCATTAGATTATGCAATTTGTACTACATGCTATACAGCAAATACAGAAAAGTATAAAGTAAATAAAAATCACCCATAATGCTGCAATCAACTGATATTCTAGTGCATTTTCTTCCAGAATGTATTTAACTAAATACTTAGCTAGCTAGATATATTTTTAATGGAAATATTTTTTGATGACTAGATTTTGCTCAAAGTATTAGATGCTTATTTTCATCAACTACTCATATGTTTTGTCCATTTTTTCTCTTAAATATAAGAAAATAAGATTTTAATGTCTCCTTGTTATTCTATTTTATAGACATAGCATAGTTTATTCAAAGTTCCTTTAGTATGCCAATTTATATTGTTTCTAATTTTTATAATTTTAAACAATACTGTATTTTTTCTTATGCCATACTATTTATCTGCATCTCTAATTATTTAATAATAAAAATTTCTGGAAGCTTATTTTTAAAATGTGAGCAAGAATATTTTTGTCTTAAATTCAGTTTTTAGTTTATTACTTAAGATGAGTAAATTTTCTTTTGAGGTTCTTTTCTCACTTTTCTTCCAGTAACATGCTTTCTTTTTCATTTTGTATTCTCTGTATAATTAAATTAACCTGTTGTCTCTCCTATTCATTGCCAATATTTTTCTAATTTCATTTTATTTTCAAACTGATAGAAGAGTCTGTTAGCATGAACAGGTTTGCGTACTGACAAACTTTTTATTTTTTATTTTTTGTGATTTGTTGCAGTGCCTTTTTGTTTAAGAAAGCCCACACCCACTCTTAAATCACTTACATAATGTTTAAATAGACTTTCAGTTAACGTTTTAATAGATATGATACCAACATCTAAATTTAGTTTGTTAGTCAATTTGGAACTAGCTTCGAATTATGGTGTGAGACAAATTTTTTTAATATTTAAATATTTACAATAATATTTAAATATTTACTTTCTCCCTAAATCATTTATTGTTTAATTTATATTTTCTCACTGATTTTGATAATTTGTTCCATGTATAATTAGATATAATAAAAATAGTCTCTACCATTACTTCTGTTTTTTTAATCTTTTTATAGCTTTTTCTTCACTGCTATACTGTATTGATGGCTAGAGATATGTCTTAATATCTAGTACAATATCTACATCCTTTTTCGTTTTTGAATTTTTTTTGTCCTTAACTATTTATGTATACAGGTAAACTTTAGACTCATGTCTTAAAAGCTTTATACAAATTCCCTTAGTTCTGTGACTGGGACATTTTTAATCCTATATATTAAGAAAATATTTTATACTTTCCTGAAACAGGATATGTATCTATTTATTTATGTCTTCTGTAATATTTTTATATTATTTATTTATTTATTTGTTTATTTATTTACATTATATATGTATATGTGTATATGTATAATGTATTTAGGTTTTTTTGGTCAATAGCCAATGTATTGTTCTTTCCTATCAGTTAGTATACAGTGCAGAAAGAATGTGCCCCCTTAGAAATTTTAATTCTTATGAATTCTATATAGAAAATTAATTACTTACAACATGGTTCGTAGGGCTGGAGGAGTGAAGAACACTCCCTTGAACACAATCCAGAGATCAGGAAACAGTCGCTACCATGTACGAAACTGTCTCTGATCCCGTGAAGCTTTCATTGGCCAGCACACGGAGTGGCAATGACCACCAAATCTGTCTGTTAGCACTCGTGGCTGTGACATTGCCGATAATCAGAAGGAACACGGGGAAGAGGACTTCAGCGTAATTTCTGTCTTCTGAATCTGGCAGAAATGCAGTTAATTGACTGTCATGATCTTTATCATGACCTCATTGAAAAGTTATTGTTGATCCACAGTACAGCTATGCTTGCATATTCCTTATACTGACTCTTTTAATTCAAATTTGTTCAATGCAACACTAGTTACAAAAACAACATACACATACAATATATAAAAAATAATTTAAAATTCTAAAAAAAATAGTATTTGTACATTAAACCTGGTAAATTTAGATTAATTTATACTTTAGATTATAAATGTATGATTTAGACTAATAAAGCATGGCAAATTATACAACCAAAAATGTCAGAGTTAAATCCAAAAGGGACTTGTGGTTGGTACTTATGAGTGAGAATAAACTCTTTCAAAATTTTCTTTTCCTATGAAGTACAGTTATTAATTTTCTCAAACGCTACTACAGCAGGGGACTATGTTTTTCGTTAGCTGTGTTTTTATCTGGTTTACTTTTACTTTGAATCTTGAAAGACATCAATACTGAATTTGATAACATTTTCCCTACATATTGATCTGACATCCCAGAAACCAAATGATATTTTATTGTCAATACAATTAATACTGTAAATGTGGTCGGGTTACATAAATTCTGCTTCCTAAAATGTGAATTGGCTTGTAGATGATTTAATTAAGTGTGAGAATGTTATGAACTTAATATTTTGTTAATTTAAAAGTAAGAAGCAGAGTCTTAACATACCTTATTTTTGAGATTGTTTTTATTTTCCAAGCTCACATATAATATAAAAGTTAGAAAAAATATTGCATAGACCACTGTTCCTATCACTTTCATACTTCTACATTTTAAAAGTAATCATTTTAAAAGGTGCTGCAAAAGAAGTGTTCTATCCTGATATTTATTATTGAACATTGTTTATGGTGTCTAATGTTGTGATGGGAGAGGAAATTTAGAACCTGCTATTACCAAGAATTTCCCTGGTTCTCTGTTATAGTCCTGCTTTTAGTTCACACCATGGTCCACAAAAAAAGCAATGATGGTACTGACTCACAACTTAAAAATAAATTTCTTTTATGAAAATGCCTCTCGCTATTCCCAGTGTGTCATTTTATGTTGTAATATTTATGTGAGCAATGCCAGTTATATTTGTATACTGTTTAGCATTCTCTATAATTTCGGTATTATTCAGTCCAACATCTTTATAATACAGTAATATTTTATGAGGCTAGATGACTTAGTATTTCTAATTTTAACTTCAGATAAAAAAGTTTGCCAGTGGACGGCTTCATTTGTAAGTTATTAGTGATGTTCTTCAAAAGGTATTGTCTGTATTATACATGATGTCTGGATATTTGTATGAGTGGCTGTGTGTGGGAATCCACAGTTATAATCCGTTGCCCCAGGCACTGGCTTTATTTATTACCATGCCTATTCTCTTATTCCTAACCAGCAGTCCTCTGTTCTGTTTATTCTAGTCTGAGTCAAACACCCTAGCAACCTCAAGGGTCAATACCACAAAAACAGGGTGTATGTAGTTCAAGAGTAAACTGAGCTGAAAGTTGATAAATCAACCTCTTTTGTTTTTCCCTTAGTTCCTTTTGTCTGTACCTTCTGAATTTGGAGAAGACTGTACACATGTCGATTTGTGACTATGAATGTTAGAACTTTCTATAGATACAGTAGCTAAAGTTCACTCAGCGACATTATGTTTGCAGCAGACAGAAAGCTGACCTGGGAATCAGGAAATTGGATTTCTAGCTTCCTCTAATGTGTTGAACTGAAAGAAGCAGTGTTTTCTTTTCTACCTCTTGTGCTGAAAAGGCAGTTAGAGCTGGAGGGAGAATACTGTTGAGATTAATACTGTGATTGATTATGACAATTATGTACAAGTTGAAGACAAAGAGATTTTCTAAAAAGGAAAAGAAATGTAGAGTCAGGCTTCATGATGGGAAATAAAATGGAGCCCTAGAGGTTTGCTATGTGAATAGAAAACAATTAAATAATACACTTACCACAAAACAGTTCCATCTTCTGGATGATCAATGGACTTTAACAAAACCAACTATTTAAAGAAGTAAAACTTTAAGATAGACTTCTACATTTAAATCCTAGTTTGCTATATAGCTCTGTTCTATGTAGTAATTTAATATATGTGGTTTAATTAAGGTTTTTATATTAATTAATTTAATATTTACTGAAAATTAAGTAATAAAAGTACTGGTCTAGGAGCTGAGTATGCACTGTTGTGGAAAACAGAAAATATTAACATCACTTGTCTTGTAGAATTTATACTTTAGGGATTTTAAGTACCATATATTAAGATTTCCAAGATTAAAAATCCTCTACATGACTCTACATGATAAAAATCCATTAGGGAAATAGACAAAAAAACTTGAATATTCAGCTCACAATGAGCATTTAATAAATGGCCAATAAATATATGAAAATATGTTCCTGTTCATCAGTCAACCTGGATATACACATTGAATGTGGTACTCTTCCATACCCATCAGACTTCCTAAAAAGAAAAAGATAAAAAAATACCAAGTGTTTGCAGAAAATTGGAGTTGTTAAACTCTTGTTTCACTAGTTGGAGTAGATATGGAATAAGTACATTAGAAAATTATCTGGCAATATTGAACATAAGCATACTCTAAGAATCAGAAATTCTACTGTGAGGTATAGACACAGTATAAATGCATAGATCTTTTCAATAGAAAGCATGCATTACACTGTTCATATTAGAACTATTCATAATGAACACAAATGGGAAACTAGCAAAATATCCATACTCACAAATAGTAGAATGGAAAAAAATAAATTGTGTTATCTCAATGGAGTGAATTTTATACAATGTTGAGCCAAAAAAAGCCAAATGCAAAGCAGTACACACTACATGGCTTCAGCTATGTAATATAAAAAGCCCAGCGAAGCAGCTCTGCTGTTTTCTCAGAATAGCAGTTACCATTAGGAGCAGGGGGATTGTGATTGGAAGGGAATGTGAGGGGTACTTTTTTAGTAATGGTAATGTTAGGGTTTTTTACCTGTGATAAGGACTGTGTAAACAGCCCTTACGAGTTGTGAAAATTTGTTGAGTTGTCCACATATGAAACATCTACTTTTCTATATGCATATTATTTCCATAAAAATAAAAATATATATACATTCAATAAATTTTGTATATTAAGTTTATATATGACTATGTCCTATTGAGTACAGCCCATTAAATTAATTGGTTACAATAAGTGTCTGTGCTGGAGAAGTGCTCACCTGCCTACCTGGCCATAGCCCTGCAGACCCAGCACACGTCTCTCACGTTCCAAATGGAGCTCCCCACCAAGGAAGTGGCTACTGCCATGGAAGATGATGATGATGACTATGACATTGCCCTGTCTGGCAGTGACAGGAGGATGACAAGGAGTCTGTCTGGCCATGGGAGGAATGGCTTCAAGAATATGCAGAGAAGAAGGCCAAGAAGCCTTTGCTGGTGGCCTAATCCTCCAGCCTCCTGATGTCAAGACCTGGGATGATGAGATGTGCATGGCCCAGCTAGAGGCCTGTGTGTGCTCCGTCCAGCTGGGCAAGCTGACCTGTGGCTGCTCCAAGATGGTGCCTATCAGCTATGGCATCAGTAAGCTGCAGATCCATTGTTGGATGGAGAATGACAAGATGAAGACTGACCTGTTGGAAGAGGAGATCACCAAGTTCAAGGAGCACATGAAGAGTGTTGACATTGCTGGTGTTCTTTTTTGTTTGTTTGTTTGTTTGGGTTTTGAAAGAGAACATAAAATAAGCTTTATTTTCAAACAGGTATAATAACTTTGGCCTATATGAAACATTATGTTCAACTATATAAAATTGCTGTTTTTGAAGGTAACAATGGTCATTTCATATGGTTCAATATAATTATATACATCATAATTGTTTGTAAATGTTATATTTGATTACTTAACCTAATTTCATGCATATCTTAACTGTATATATATTTTGTTAGATACTAATTACGTATGTATACCTTAATCACATATATAAGCAAGTCAAGGGGACATTGCTGCTTTTAACAAAACCTAAGCCCTAGCACTGGCCCTGGGCATGAGGTCCTGCTGCTATTAAAGACTGAGACTCTCTCTCTACTTCCCCTAAATCCCCCCAAAAATTGGAGATAATTCAAGAGCCAGGCTGAACTTATGACAGACCTCTAAATCTTTGTTTCATTAACAAAGATTGTTGACGATTATGCTCCCAAACATAACGACAGGACTGTAGAACTCTTAAAGAAAACTTTCTTCTATGTATTTACCATGTAAACACACTAGTAGTAATAATGAAAAAAATTGCAGCTCCCAAGAAATTAAAATTCACTATATTTTTAACAGAGGCAGTGACTGAAACAATTTTCTATGAAAATAAATAATAAAAGTGTACAGGAATATCTTTGGATATTTTGGAGGAATGATTGCATACCAAGGGGTTAGCAATTACACCGACCTGGTTCTAATCTGGTTGGGCCACCAGATGGTGAGTAGTCTATGCCAAGGTAGGTGATCTGAACCTTTATTTCCTGTAAACTGATCATGTTTTGGGATCTAGAATGACTAAATCATGAAGGACATAATACTGTCTGTTAGACTGATGAGGGTTCCTCTGCACTGTCCACTTCTACATTTCTTGAGATTAGTTTATTGTGTGGAAAACAGCAGACCTACTCAATTAATATTTGGGAAATAGGTAAAAATTGTATATAGGCAGTTAATAAGTGGTTGAATATATACATGATTTATATCATATTTGAGACTTTATAAATCTTATTTGATCCTCAATGTCTATTCCCCAAAGAATGTATTAATATTTCCAATATAATATAATACAATTTTTCAAAATTGGTATGCAAAGTCAGTACTCCAACTAAAAATACCTCTACTAAGGCTAGTGCTTTTCTGACTCTAAAGTAGCAAAATAGATGGTTGTTGTAAATATATGAGGAGAATCATAGTCTTGTGGACTATGTCCAATCTTCATGAATATTTATTAGTCTCTAACTGTCAAGCATCTTTGTCAAACATACCTTCAGTGCATCCAGTACTAGGGAGTCTCCTTTGCCAGTGAGTATTCACTCTATAAATCCATAGCTATAGTTGTTAAGTATTCCTTATATTGATTTTAAACCAGGGTTCAAAATAAATAATACCTTGTGGGGCAACAAAGAGTAAGTCATATTCATTTCTATATGATAATCCTTCAACAATTTAAATATAGCTAAATCTTCATATGGTAGAATTTCTAGATTGTTCACTGTCATGTTTGTCTACCTTTGGTTTTTGTGTTTTATATAAAAATGGTTTCCAGTTTGTGATTCATCTTACAATTTTGTTATTATTCTTAGAGGAGCCACATAATAATATGGATCTATAATATCTACATTATAGATTTCATCTTTTTCAAATCTTGTCAAGAGGCACTTTATGTAGGTTCCTCATGGGTCATAAGTTCCACAGAAATCTTTAAGGAAAAAATGAAAAAATAAAAACATTTATACCACCTTCATCCATTTTTCCCCACCTACCACCCTCTGCTTCTGGCAACCAACAGTCTGTTCTTTTCCTAGGAGTTTTATTATTTTAAGAGAAGATTCCACATATAAGTGAGATCATATGGTGTGAGTCTTTTCTCCTCTTGCCTGATTTACTTTAGTTAGCAGTAACACTTTCAAGGTCCATTTATGTTGTCACAAATGGCATAATTTTGTTCCTTATTGTGATTGAACATTGTTTCATTATTAAATATTAAAATATAATATTTAAAAATGTAAATACGCTTGGACTTCTTTCTCTATTCATCTAAAACCTAGGTTGTTTTAGTTTCTTGGCTATTGTAAATCCTGCGATGACCATGGTGTGCATATACTTTTTTGAGTTAGTGTCTTTGTGTGTGTTCGTTTGTTTGTTTTGTTTTGGTATAAACACCCAGAAGTGAGGCTTTTGAATCACATGGTAGTTCTATTTTTATTTCTTTAAGGAACCTCCCTACTGTTTTTCCATAGTGCTGCACCAATTTACTTTTCTACTCATAGTGCACCAGGGTTATCTTTTCTCCTCAGACTTGTCAACACTTATTAATGTTTTTGGAAATAGTCACTCCAACAGGTCTGATGTTAGTTTTGCATTTTTAATTATCTAACTGAGATTTAGATTTGCATTTCCCTAATAATTAGTAATGTTGAACATCTTTTCAGGTACCTGTTGGCCATTTACATGTCTTCCTTGAAAAATGTTTATTGAGATTAAAACAATGATCATTTTTGAGTTCATAATATTTGTGAAAGTCTTAATAATCACATTCATTCATTAAATAGATATTTATCACTTGTGCATTATATGTCAGTGCTCTTCCAGTTGTGGGTGGACAGGAACGGATAAAGCAAAGATCTCTGCCACCAAAAAACTGCGTTCTACTTCATGAAAGCCCCAGCCAAGACATAAAATGGTGAACCCTCTTCTACTTTTTCAGAAATGTATATTTTTAATGAAAAATTCTAGTGCTCCTAGCCTCAATTATTGGCTATTATAGTTAATGAAATAATGCCCTGATATTTAACTAAGGTTATTAAGAATCATGCCTTCAGTGAACAGAGTCCAATGAGTTAATAGCTTTCTATTGTTCCTAGCAAAATGAAATTTTTATGTAATTTCATTATTCTTTGCGAAGAGCTGTAATTAAAACTCCAATTTACAAACCCTCCAAATATTGTTGATTCTGGAGTGGGTGGAAATGCTTCCTCAAATTCATTCTCTACAGTAAAATGGAAAATTACTTCAATGTTTACTGAATTAAGTCAAAAAGAAAGGTAGACATTAGGAGCTTCAACATACAAATTTGAGGGGGAGGGAGGAGATAAAATCAGTTCATAATAGATTTTTAAATATTTTTAAAAGTAAATTTCTAATTTTAAATGATTTTAAATGCTATATCATTGTTGGTATTAATATCGCCACTGAGGTGAGGGAGTACTTGTAGCTCAGTGAGGATCCACTGTGAAGTTCCTCTTTCTGTCGGCCTTTCATACTGCTTTCTCTGTGAAGAATAACTATTCGCCGACAACACTTAAGGAGTCAGGAGTTACACTGCACCTTCTTGGGGGAAGAATATCTATGTAAATTACTTAGAATTCTGCTGCACTGAAAGTTTGTTTCTTCTACATATATTTATGCATTTAATCATTTACATGTGTCTACATAATCAACATCCAGACCTGTAGAGAATTTTTATGAGTTTATTTGAGCCAAACTGATAACATATGCTGGGGAGCAAGATCTTCAATGCTCCAGAGAAGAACAGTTTTGCAGTAACTTTTATGCATTTGAAATTAAGAAGAGAATATAAGGAATATTACAGGGTCAGGCAAGAAAGCAAAGCTGGGATTGGATTACAGGATAGTTAACAAGATAATGTGCTCCCTTGGGGAGGGTTATCTTATTTTAAAGATATGTTAACCTGGATGCACAGAAACAATGGACAGAGCATGCTTAAACAAAAATAAACCCTTTACTTAAAAGTTATGCCTGGGGTATGACAACTCACCAGGATCTGCCCAGTTAGGAATTTATAATCAAATAGATTGCCCTGTGAGATTACTTTCCATAGAACCACCCCCATTGTTTTATTGTACACAAAAGTTTATACTCACAGGCAGTAATTTTATGTTTTGAGTTGTAATCTAATACTACTTTATTTTCTTGCACACAGTTCCATAGCTTTGACCATTGGGAAATCTTTCACTTGAGTCCTTTCTCTCTTTTATATACTCCAATTGATGCAGAGACATATGACCATATCACTGTGGAGGAATAGAGGGGCGATGTACGAGGAGGTTGCCCAAGGCAATGCTAAACAGTCTAGGACAGCATTGGCCGAGAAGCTGAATGCTTCAAGAGTGCATGGAACTATGGGCCAGAAGATTTAAAATAAAAAAGTGGGCAGAGACTGGCTCTTGGATTCTCTTCCTTGAGGATGCTTGGATGATGGGGCTGCAGCTGCCTGAGTTTCCCAGCAGATGGTATTTTGGATGGGAAGGAACTTCAGGCGCAGCCTAGGATTGGGCTGACCTGGCAGAGGGTGGCAGGTTTATTCTTCTTTGGGTATTTTAGAGGGGATGAGTTCTGAGGCAGAAGCCTGCCATTCTTCCAAAATTGTGTAGATTTTGTATTTTATGTGGTTTTAGTTTGTAAACTAGCCCTATTGAAATAAGATAATGAAAAACTAACGGGGAATGATAGGAGAACTCAAGTGTTAAAAAAGAGTTTAGCCTTAATTGACAACCTTAAGCGACTAATGTATGTGGAAAGCTGTTATTCCAAAATTGTATAGCTTTTGAATAAAGACTCCTTTCCTTTATCACCAAAACTTTGCCTCCAGTATTTTGCCTAGAGGGTAGTGGTGGGTAGCAGTTCTCCACTTGCTGTTCAGTAACACAATTATTCTGTTGTGTGTGTTTTTTTTAATTGTTTGAGTGTTTTTTTTTTTTTTTTTTATTCCCTGGCTCTACAGGATGTTTCAGTATCCTCTTGTAAATTTCTTGCTCCAGCCCTAGAATCATAGAATCAGCCTTGGTTTCTTTTATTGGAGAAAGGTAATAGGCACCAAGATCTGGGTGTTGGGCACATTCATTAATCCCTGATGTGGTTGCTTCTAGGCCCTCTTCAGCTACAGAGCAAGTGTAACAGAGCGACCGGGTCAAACAAATCACTGGAGAAGGCAGGGGGCCGAGAGAAACACCCCAAGATAGAATTGAAGATTAAAAGCAGCTTGCACTCCTGTAAAGGGAGGGGCCCCTGGAGGAGGGAGATTGCACAGGGCAGACAGGCATCTTGTGACTCAGCAGAAGAGAGCTTGTACAAGCGTGGTTCAAGACTTCTGTCCCCTGGTGGAAAATGGCGAGCAGAAGAGGGTTGAAAAGGACACCACTACCTGGGATTCTGGAATAGGACTTTTGAACCAAAGATGGGCAGAAGCAGCTATCTTGCTTTGCCCTGCACAGGCAGGAGTGGCAGTTGCCGAGATGGCTCTTAGGCCCCGCATGGTTGGATACCAGCTCAGAGAGGCAGGGTCCCATGCTGGGATGCGTGCCTCTCTGGGTGCCAGATGTTGGGACATTATGACCCAGTGCAGCCCAGCACATGGGTCCTGGATTGCTTCCAGTCTCTCATCCTGAGAGCAGTGCACAAAGACAGAGCAACACTCAGAGACAAGAGTGGCTGCGAGGTGATGGTGACTCAGGCACCAGAGAGAGAGGGCCAGGAGTTGGAGAGGCAGAGACCCATTTCAGTAGCAACCTTATGCTAGAGATAAGCAGTAGTGAGAACTTATGGACCTGGCTTTGGACTTCAGTCTCCCTGGAAGTGGCTGGTTTTCTGTGCTTTGAGGGAGAGGTCAGCTCCATGAGCACAGAGCAGGAATGCTCCCAGCCCCCTCAAACTGGGAATGCTCTTAATAAAAACCTATTTCCTTACCCACAAATCTCTGTGGTATGTGTATACATGGTGACCAGAAGCCAGGCCTCATGCTGCCCAGTTACATAAGGCAACATATTTGTGTATATAATATACATATGTAAGTATCTATAGCTGTATATCAATAGATATTAAAGTAGTTCGTATTGCTGCCTCCACTCCAATGAATTACTACATGAATATCTCTAGTCTCCTCCCCTTGCTTATTTGTCACCTCTCATTCCGATGGTGGGAAACCTTGCTCTCACACTCTGTTACCCATAAACTTAATGATTTCATTCCAGTATACATGTATGGAGGTATCACAGTTGTTAACCCATAACCTCTGTAGCAAACAACTTGATCAAATACAGCACAGTACTTAGGGACAGTTCCTTTCGCTTTGCTTGCAAATTCTACTGATTTTCAAAATTACTTAGGCTAGCAACTTTTCTTTCCACCACTTGCTGTGAGGGGTTTTCATACATTTATAACATAATTAAATTGTTTTGTCACATTCTACATTCTATCCTGAGGTTCTCCAGTCTCCTAAATGACCTTATAAATATAAATATAAATATAAATAACTAAATATATATATTTAGTTTTATTCTTTGCACTATTAAATTTTATGAGTTTTGACAAATCATAGTGTCATAAATCCATCACAGTACCACATAGTATACTAGTTTCATTCTCCTAAAAAATAATCCAATTTTTTTGGTCTATTCAGACAGTATTGACCACTGATCCATTTACCACCTCTTTAGTTTTGTCATTTCCAGAATTCATGTAATTGGCATCATCCAATATTCAGGCTTTCAGACAGGCTTTTTTCACTTGATATTATGTATTTATAATTCATCCTTCTCTTTTAGTGGCTTGATAGCTTATTTATATTTATTGCTGAATGATATTTAATGCATGGCTGCATGGTCTCCCTTTCTGATATTATTTCTTCCTTCCCTTCTGTTTTGGTTAACCAGGTAAGAGGATTATCTATTCATTAAAAAAAGAAAAAAGCTTTTAGTTTTGTTGATGTTTCTCCATTGTTTATAATTTTAATTTCGCTTTGCTGACATTTGAAATTTTTTTTTTCAACTTGTTTTAAGCTAATTGCTTTGCCTTCTCTCCTTTTCTAAGGTGGAATCTTAGGTTACTGATTTTAGATCCTTCTTATTTTTTAATATGTGTGTCTAATGTTGTATGTTTTCCTCCAAGAATGACTTTCACTAAATTCTACAGATTTTCATTGTCATTTAGTTAAAATACTTTTTGAACTTTCCTTGAGATTACTTCTTTGATCCATGTTTTCTACGATCCCCAAATGTTTCAGCATATCCAAGTATCTTTTTTTTTAAATATTTAGTTTAATTCCATTATGATCTGAGAACATACATTGTATGATTCCTATTCTTTTCTGCTTTTTTTGTTTATGCTATTACAGTTGTTCTGCTTTTTAAAATTTGTGAGCCAGAGTGTGGTTTATCTCGGCAAATGTAACATTTTTTTAAGAGCCAAACATGTCATGTTAAGTAAACAAAACAGAGCAAATAGGCCTATATACCATGTGGCTTATCTGACTAGGACTTGGGCTGTGTTTAATGTTTACTGTAGGTGTAGTTGCCAGAGGATTCATATTTTTTATTTTTTTCTCTATTTTTGACATTGGATTCCCTTAAGTATTTCTCTTCAGAGAGGGGGCAATGTCTTCCCACCCAATCAGTGGTGATTGTCTGCTATTACAATAAATTCTGTTGGTGTGGTGGTGTGGTATTAGGGAAGGAAGGTATTCTACAGTTTTCTGATTAAACTTCAGGTATTGAATGGGTCTGTGTCTTTGTGAGTTTCTCCAGTGTAGAGTATTTCTCCTCCCCCTAACCCCCCTTTTAGGTGACATAGGTGAGCTAACTGGGAAGTGGAGGTGAAGAGTTCTTCTCACTCAGTTGGGGTAAGGTTCTGGTAAACTTTTTCCCCTGGGCAGTAGTATTAGGTCTTTGTTATGGAGTATGCTGCAGGCATATTCCCTGATTACTCTTTTCCTCCTCCCCCACAGCCCCAAGGAATTCATTCTTAGTTCTTCACCATAAGGTCCTGGCATAAAACCTGAGGGTAAATACTACAGAACTGTGCGGAGCTCCCTAGGTCTTCAGCTTCCAGGAGTTTCTTAGGCTTGTACTAGTCTATGCTCAGCCTCTAGAAGTTCACGAAATTATCACTTAAATCTTCTACCAGTGTGTGGCTCCGGCAGTTCTGTCCTGGTTAAGCAGGTCTTACCTATGACTTTCTTTTTTGGTTCAACTTTTGGGGTAGCAACTTGCCCTGATCCCTCAGTGCTCTGATGGGCTAAAATAAATCACTGATTTTTTAGTTTATTCAGATTTTCTTTATAAGAATGAAAGTGGCAACTTCCAATCTATTTATATATCAGAGCTCAAATCTGCAGTCTCATATTTTTCTTTAAAAGCTTTATGTGGCCAGATGTTTACCCAGACTCTCAATATAAAAACATCTGTAGCTATTTAGACAACGCAACAAAATGCTAATAATTTTATTTATGTATTCAGAGAGCAAATAGCCATCTTTGATTGCTACAGTCAGTTCAATTGTGTGTGGTCCTTATCAATGGCAGCTTCTGAGGTCATGTTCAAAACCAACTTTTTGCTTGTGAATCTTTGAAAGTTTGTGTGGTTTAACAGCTATCACAAGCATTCAACTTTACATTTCAAAATATGCAGATGACAAAAATATGC
The DNA here is from genome assembly GCA_004027475.1 of Anoura caudifer. Taxonomy (NCBI): domain Eukaryota; kingdom Metazoa; phylum Chordata; class Mammalia; order Chiroptera; family Phyllostomidae; genus Anoura; species Anoura caudifer. The sequence continues at coordinate 1,050 of PVKU01004269.1, read as the reverse complement.
AGATATGGTAGACAGAATCTTAAATTCTGCCCCATGAGTTCCACCAGGCTGGTGTACATAACATGTCCTTTTGGGAGGCACTTGTAATATGATATCACTTCTGTAATTACGATACATTATCTGGCAGAGGGATTTTGAAGATGTAATTAAGGTTCCTAAGCAGTGGTTTTTAGTTACTCAAAAGAGAAATTATCCTAATGTATCCTAATTTAATTATGTTAGCCTTTTAAAGAGGTCAGAAAGATTTGAATCAGGAGAGTGATTTTTTCCCTCTGACATTACAGAAGCAAAATGCATAATTTGAATTGCCTATTTAGGAGCTGCATGGCAGTAAGTTGCAGGGCTGAAGGTGGTCTTTCAGACTGAGAGTAGCCTCTGGTCAACATCCAGAAGGAAAAAAGAGATTTCAGTGCCATCATTGAAAGAGACTGAAATCTGCCAACAACTAGTAAGATTGGAAGAGAATGCTCAGCCTTTACCAAAAAAACAATGACATTGACACCTTGATATTGCCCAGTGAGGCTCTGATATCTGCCTTTCACCCATTGATAATGAATATGTGTCATTTAATACCTCTATGTTTGTGGTAATTTGTCACATAGCAAGAGAAAACAAGTACAAAAGCAGATAAAAATAAAATGTAAAAATATGTTTGAATTGTTGTTCAAGTACAGTTTTCTGTCTTTTGCTCCATCCCAGTCCACCCGGCCCAGCCCTCCCCACCCCCCTCCCATTTCCAGCCCCCCCTAGTTTTTGTCCATGTGCCCTATATACTTGTTCCTGTAAATTCTTCCCCTTTTCCCCAGAAATTCCCTCCCCTCTCCCTTCTGGTCATGGTCAGCCTGTTCTCTATTTCAGTGTCTTTGGTTATATTTTTCTTGTTTGTTTGTTTTGTTGTTTAGGTTCCTGTTAAAGGTGAGATTACATGGTATTTGTCTTTCACGGCCTGGCTTATTTCACTTAGCATAATGCTCTCCAGTTCCATCCATGCTATTGCAAAGGATAGGCGCTCCTTCTTTCTTTCTGCTGCATAGAATTCCATTGTGTAAG